>JAAEAF010006795.1:0-55910 GCA_011037195.1 Triatoma infestans
TGTACACAAACTATAAAAGCTGTCAATTATCATTTGGAGAACTGGAGTAAGAGAAAGTTGTGTGAGTGTTTCACACCAGATTTTTTTATTTCTTGTCAATCTTTGACAATAATATGTCTTCAGCAGTTTCATTAGTTTTTCGTTAATATTTTCGTAGTTCTATAATTGAACAAGCCTTAGTTACTTCACAGTAACTAAGAGAAGGCTCCTATCAATTTATAAATCTTTCTTTTATAAATTGAGCATTTATTCTTAAAACATAAGTGCGTAATGAGGGAAGGGACTTGCTAAGAGGTTAGCGTACTGGATTAGCAACGCGGGGATCACGGGTTCGAATCCAACCGTGGTGCTACCCTTATATTTTCTCTTTCTAAAGCCTCTTCAGTTAACTGTCCGGTGATGGACAGTGTTGACTGTAACGAGAGAACACTATCCGGAGGCCGGCAGTGCACTGAAAAAGGCTCCGGGCGCAAATGGCCATAGATGGTTGACGCGCCTTAAATTAAAAAAAAAAGTGCGTAATTGATTTTCTCTTACTGCATTTCTATCACATAACTTTGTAATTATATATATCACAAAGTAATAAACTGTAACGTAGTTGTTAAGAAGACACAAAAAGAGCGAGCCAAAGAGACCGATTATGGTGATAAATATTTGAAAACATCCGGCAGTGACATTTTAAATAAAATTTGTTTCTAGGTACTACTATAAAGACAATTTTTGCTTAGAATAGATCTGTCTAGGACATTATATGTTACAAATGATATTTTTTTATGATTGAGAAGGAAAATAAAAAAATTATTTAGTTATTTGCAAAGAAGTGGCTAGGTAGTATTGTCCTTGATGAAAAGACGACGAGAGTTGGCCAATAGGATACCGCCTTCTATATGACTGTCCAAAGCGCGGCCATGTTGATTTACTCAGTCCACTATTTATGAGGATCCTTGTTTTCCTTTGTGTCTGTCTTTTAATTCATATCTCTTAATCTTTCTTCTTTCGCATTTTACTCGTGGTGAACTTTAGTGATATTGTGTTTGTGTTCTTGTAACCCATCAACAACAAAAATTATGTTAGTGTTTAGTTCGAGACCTTGAAATTGCAATGGATTGTGTTTGCTTTTAAATAGAAAAAGAATGCAGTTGCTGACATTATGCCGGCATCGTATTCAGGTAAATAAGTTTAAAAATAGTATTTGAAATTTATAGTATGACAAATAATGGTATGTTTGATTTAAATCTTACGTGGTCACACATCAACTGGAAGGTTATGTTTTCGGCGCTATTGTACATTATTTTCTTCTATAGAACATTCTGATTTCTAGTTTTTATAGATGGATCGCATTCATTTTTTAATAAGATGGATCAGTTTTTTATTTTACAATAATTACAGTCATGTAGAAATTGGTTAAAAATAATATGGAATCACTTGCACTTACATAACCTTCAAATCTTATCTTCATTTTTTTCAAGTGTGTTGTGTGTATGTATGTAATAGTTATGAATGTATTAAATATTTTTATAATTTTTTTATTACTCTTTGTTAAAAAACAAATCACTATTCAGTACTGGTAGTAGGTATAGCAAAAGAAAATATTAATTTACAGCGTGTAATCTAATCCGAAATTTTTAACTAATGAAGCTTGGATAGTTTAATTTGCTCTTGAATTCAGATTTAATGTAGACCAAATTTATAATTAAAAATGTGATTATAGCAAAAAAAAAAAATGCCATTTTTTCGATTAATTTAATTGATGTATGTACTACTGGTTTTCTTTTTACTTAACCTCTGACATTGGAATTCATTATTCAACTAATGAAATTTCGGAACATCAGAACATCATGAAGATTTTGTACTTTGTATCTTATCATAAAACAAGTAATGATTACATACAAATTTCGTAAAAGTTTGACCAAAGATGTGAGGTAGTGTATGTTTAAAGTCTTAGATTTTTCTTGAGAAGGTTTTAGACTCAAAATCATTTGGATTGTAAAAAGTTGGAATGAAATCATGCTCGTAGAAATGAAAACTTATTTCCCTTTTTTTTTATAAAGTGTAGGTTTAGAAAAGATTTATGAATTAAGTTTAAATACAAAGATTTGATAATTTGTTGACATGTTCCATATCATTTTTCAAATAGGAGTCTGACTTGTGCTGCTTTCTGGTGTGGCCAATAATGAATAGTACAGCCTTCCATCACATTTCTTTTCTTTCTTTTTTTATTTTCTTATAATAATTTGTATTCTTTTATTTATTTTGAATACTGATTGAATAGATCAAGGCTAATTTTTGTTATTTAATCACAAACCATCTTTTGAAAGTAGTAATTGGGCGATATCAATGGACGTTTTCTGGTTATGTTTTTCTTAATAAGATTGTTTCTTAATAAACATTTTTTTATTGGTACTTTATTGCTCCTTTATGATATATTTTATGGCTTTTTATGATGTTTTAATAATAATTATATTCAGTAAGGTATAAGCAGTAATTTGACATATACTAATAATGCCCCGTACTTTTTTTTACCTTTATATTTAATTGGACTTTATTAATGCAGTTTTTAATTTACCTGTCGAATAACCAACAGAGTGTATCTTTTGAGTGTTTTAATTTTATTACAACATTAATAATTTTATTTCTTTTTACAATTCAAAAATATTTTCAAGGAGTATAGTTGGGTGTTTTTTGCATTTTACTTGCCTTTTAGGATTCTAATTTTCTAAAGGATTATGTTTGAATGTGCCATTATAAAGATGAGGGTATATTAATTTAAAAATTTGTTAATTTTTTTTTTTCAGTTTAAAGTTAATTTAATCATATAATCTATTAAATCTAAAATCAGATAAGGAATGGTTGAAACTTGTTGATTTCAGAAAATTCGAAAATGTTGAAATGAGGGGTTTTTAAATTTTTTGCATACTCAGTGTTTCAATAAATAAATAAATTCGGAATATGCTACAGCTCACAGGGGAAGTGGCATTGATCTCGTCTACAAGCTCAAATAGTTTCATTTTAACAGTTGTCACGGACAGGCCTAATAATGACAATTGTGTAAAGCGGCTCTCAGACGATCAATAATATTGTCCATATTTCAGACATTGATACAAATATTGACAATATTATTGTCCGTGTGAGGGCAATTATTGATATATTGTCAATATATTGACGGTTGACAATCTTGGTTAGTTCATCTGTAACCATAGCGGAAAATGCATCGTCGCCGTAATCGCCCGACTCTGTGAATGAAGATGAAAATGAACGGGAAATTTTGAAAAACTTTATAAACAAATACAGAGAATTGCCAGAACTTTGGAATACGTCATGAGATCTAACAACGGAAAAGGACTAACCAAATGTAGCGACTGTTCATATATTTCGCTATTCATCTAAAGTAATTTTTATAATCATCAGGTTCCTTTTGCGTAATATATATTTTTTTATCCGTCTTTTCTTCACTTTTTTCGCACCCACATGTGTCAGAATAATAACAACACACGCTTTGTCCTTATTTTTCATTTTTGGCAGAAACTACACACGCACAAGTCTTTTCACAACTAAATATTTATTGTATATGTATTGACCATGTCAAGTCATTTTCAATATATTGACCATAAAAAATATTGACAATAATATTGATCGTCTGAGGGCCGCTTAAATAACTGATAAGAGTTATTCACTTTTTTAAACCGGGATACACCAGTGGTAAGCTCTAAGATCCTTCACCATCTGGTCCCCAGTTTCCCGTACATGGAATTTTAATTTTTAATGATGAGACCATTAAGATTGAAGAGAGGCTCATTGGTGGGGGGGGGGCTGCTAGTTCTGATGAAATCCATCTTGACAAAAATAGAATTCCAGGCTTTGATAGTAGAGCTTCGTACAGTCTTTATGATACACTATCCAATAAAGATCATCCAATCAAAAATTTTCCAAATTTTAAATTAAAAAAATACAAGGAATATAAAATATGCAATTCGTATTGTTTAATTGGTAAAGTTGTATAACTGTTTGAAAGGATTTTTATGAATTTTTGCCTTTATCTAGCGTATTCACATCCGAAATTTCGTTATTCAAGGAATCCATTAAAGCAGTTTTTATAAAAATATTAAATGAAAATTGTTGCTAGTGTGTGGCAGAAAATATATTTTCCTATTCAATTTTGAGGTCTTCTTCAGTGTATTTTAAATGATAAAAGATTCATTTTTTCATTTTAAAATTTCTAAATGACATCCAGTTAAATTTTTATTTGTAATTTAATCATTTAATAATTCCGTCTCAGGTTTTCACTAAATTTAGAATGATTTAGAGAAATAATATTTATCGTATTTTCAGTAGAGGTTTGTAAAGCAGGTTTTGTGTTGGTAGAGAAGTGGCTATATTACACTCCTATTACAGATTTACCACGGCCCGGCTTCTTACTACCATTAGACACACTTCACTTCCTTGTCCCTTCACTCCCCTCACAGAATAACACCACATTTATAACCCATGTATAACCTTCAGTTTTAAAATATTTAGTAAAATAAACTCAACATCTCGTCAATTTTTTTACATTATCTGTAATCATCTGGCTTTTTTTTTTTTTCTAGTTCATAATTATTACATTTACAATTATTTTTACTTTCTCTTACCGTTCAGCGTATGTGTCGAATTTTAGAAATTGAATTTTTCCGGAAAGTGAAATTTTTTCGTGTTAGGCGATATTTGTTTCGTGTGAAAAGAAAAAAAATGTATGAATTACATGGTATTTTGTCGGGGCCGTAGTATGATTTCGTGTTAACCGATTTTTCATGTAAGCGTTTTCGTGTTAAACGATTTTCACTGTATCTCAAAAATGAAAAATCGCAGGGAGCTCAAAGTTGTTCTCTGTTTAGGCAATGGATTAGGTCCGTACCGGATCAGATAAGAAGGTTTTTGATCTAAATCCATTAACTGGAAGCGTGACTTTACCGAACTTTGTTTTCAATTTTCCCTGATTTTCTCGAAATTGCTCCAATGATATTCTTTAAACTTCGTATAATCTTGAATGAAACATTTTTTCAGAAACATTAATTTTTGTGTGGTACTGGGGCAATGGCAACTTTAAGTTTCTTCTAAAGTATTACATCAGTACATGGATGGTTCTAGCACCTTAATAATATTGAAGTACGTAGAAGCATTACTAGAATTCCAAATTGGAAGAAAATCGATTAGCGAAATCGATAGATTCACAGAATACGTTGTTTTTGAACTTGGAATGCTTTCTGCGCTGATACGTATATGCCAATCACTTCTTCCTCTCCTTAGTTCAGATAACAATCCAGTTATCCTTATCCTTCTCTCTCTCTTCAGAGATTTACTTATAGCAAAGTCAGTTGGTCAAAATTTAAAAATATCAATAATGATAATATCGATTTACAAACTTCGATTCCTGACATTCCTTCCCTCAGAAAAGCTACAATAGATTTTGGTGATCTAATCAGTAACGCAGCAGATGCTTCTATACCTAAAATCTCCTCAAGTACTCTTAATAATGATTTACCCTATTCAATAAAACGCCCTATCATATAATTCAGCTTAAAAACTATTTTAGACATTATTTCCAAAGATATCGCTATCCTGAACACAAAAAGCTTTTATGTAAACTTGTGTCATACATAAACAAGTTTACTTGTGTTCAGAAGGAAATGGCAAGGTTTTTTATCCAACCTTGACTGCAATCATATCTCTTTTTGGAAAACCATTAAATATTTTTAAACCCCTTCCGTTTCGCCTGATTCTTCTTTAACCTTCAATAATCGAACCTGCATTTCTGATCTTGACGGCGATGTCAAGTTAACGTGTCCCACAAAAATCTCCTACATCATTCAATCAAGAAATAAAACTTCTCCTGGATGGCATATTCAATATCTTGTTGAAACATCTACCCCGGAAAGGTATATATATATTTTGAATTAAGGCGGATCAACATCTATGATTATTGCGCCCGGAGCCTTCTCGGTGTGCCGGCCTTCGGACAGTGTTCTCTCGTTACAGAGAACACTGTCCATCACCTGTGCCGCAGACTTAAGACTTAACTTCACTACTCATATAAAAGACAGAAACATCCTGGTAAGACCGCCATTAGATTCCTCTTTCCACTTCTCTCCCGCAACTCCAAATTGTCCACCGAAAAGAAATTAATCCTCTACAAAGTTGTAATCCGTCCGATGCTTACTTATGCCTGGTCAGCTTGGAGCTTTACATGTTAGAAAAACCTTTCCAAACTCCAAATTGTCCAAAATATACGTATTCCTCCGTTTTGTTCCTGACATGCCCCACTACACACGGATCTTACAGCTTCACGAACTAACTGACACATCCACAATTACTAATTACATTAAAATCGACTAACAAAACTTTTTTTTTTTCCTACGCCATGACTTTGGCTATACAACCTTTCAGCATCGCGCGGCTACTATACGAACTAGGCTGCGCTGGCGATTGATGTTCGTTTAGTTGGATATCGAGAGGCTCGTGAGATATATATATATATCAATCAATTTTCTAATATTGTAGTAACTGCGATAAGTCATATGATCGTTTTACTTCAAGTTATGAATTTTATTAAAGCTTTTATGTGGGTGGTAAAACATACATGACTCTGAAAATGACATTTTATTTTTAGGATGCGATGTTTAACGAAAGTTATACAAGAACAAGATGAAAGAGGTAAAGTCGCATTTCCGGTGGATGGATTATGTTAGATGCGACGGTTCTTGAAATTCGAGCTTCCTGTGATTTTTTTTATATATGACATACACCACAAATTCCTATTCCAGACGACCTCAAAACATCAATTTCGTTTGAAAAGCGGTTTAATGTATTTGCTACAATCGCAGTACTTACAGTAAGAGAAAGTAAAAAATGTTCGTAACAAATGGCGGAGAGAAAAATGTGTGCGACTTTGGATAAAGTAATATTGACTAGGAGTGTTAAGAGTTTGCCAATACCTTTTTGTATCCTTATATAAGTTTATTAATAGAAAATTAATAGTTCGCTTATTCAATTATGTTTTAAAAATAATAAGTTTCTAAAAAAAAAAAAAATTATTTGTAAGCCAATTTAATTTAACAATATCCGTATTTGTTGAAAGGTGAACAATGACACTATTTGACTAATGACTATAACAAGGCGCCGCTAGTCATCTTTGTACAGCTGAATAATTGTCAGAACATTGTGAACACAAAGGGGACCGCAGGGAAATGGGTCGTGTGTGTTAGCGCTTTAAAGTTGTTAGTTAAATATGTGCTCTGTTCATAGTATTTCTATTTTTCTTGCAGATTTGTATAACTAATGGTGTATCATATTTTTAAAATGCACTAGAATTTCATTGTTTGGCTTCAGTTCAGTAAATTTTGTTTTTGTTTTAACAAAATCCTTAAGTTTTAAGTTTTATTTGGCCTCCATAGAGAAAGAATTTCCATGATATACTTGACTAAATTGAATTTTCCAGCGAAAAAAAATCTGATTCAACCACTCTCGTGATTTACCGAAATTCTTACAGTTTAGAAGTAAAATCTTAAAGGTTGAAATTTAAAGTCAAACTGTTTAATTCCCACAAGGGATGGAACCTTGAAGTTAGGAGGCATTACAGTCTTGAGCTCCCCGCAGAATCTGTACTCCCCACAGAAACGGAAAAACATGTAGTCATTCTTAATTCTCATCAGATGGTAAAAACGTACAATTACCGACTGTTTATAAAGTTTAAGGAAGATCTTAGAAATAGTTTTCGAGAAAACGTGAATTCACTTCGATGAAAGTGGCCATTGCGGTTTTTCTTCAAATTTCTAATTTTTAAAGCAAATCTATTTGCAGACCTTATGTTATAATATAATTAGAAATGGTCTTTTAGAGGAAAGTGTAAAGAATAGTGGACCTAAAGCCTTCAAAAATCAATAGTTTCGAATAAAATAAATATGGAATATATCAAAGAATATAATCATCACTTAAAACAGAAAACATTAATATTTTTTATAGTCTATAGTATATACTGTAGATAGTATACTACAGATGTGTGAAGAAAGTGATTATAAAAACAAATCCACTGAGCTCTAGATATATTGTGGCTCCAAAGAGCGTCAGTGTTTTTATGAAGAATGAAGTCGCCTATAAAGTGTAGAGATGTTTGGATGGTAAGCTTGAGTTTGCCTTGGGAACTTAAATCCTAGATGTTGTACAAGTCAACTATCCTTTCAGAATCTATCTGTGTTGTGTGAGTACTAGACACATTTATGTGTAGATATGTGTGTGTTTTGTCCTCAATAGTACCTCTACTGTGGAGGACTTTATTTCAATATGTTCAATATTACACATGATACATGCAATAAACGCTTAATTAAAAAGAAATGCAGATATATAAAAGAAATATCAATGAACACGTAACCATTTATTAAACATTGCCTTTCCAGATAAAAGTGAAACTATCACAAGTGAAGACACAGATATATATACCTTTAAAACGTTAATATAAGAAATTTAAAAGAAAAAATACAGACGTAATATTACATTATGAGAAAATTAAAAATCAATTGAATCAACGAAAGGATGAAAGTTCTTAAAGCTGGGGACAAAGCAGATCCCTAGGTTTATCAGAAGGGTATGGATCATCTCTGAGTATCGTGTTCCTTATTAACTTGGACCTTGTAGCGTCGAGAAGAGGGCAATGAAGTTGAACATGTTCGACGGATTGTTCAGTGCAGCCTGAATGCGTTTGGGATAATTTTAAATCGATGAAAATGTATTTCTTAATGTACCATGTTTACATATAATTTGAGTAAAGCTTGTAAGTAATCGAGTCCAGCTTGTAAATCATTGGTATGTTAGGATGAATCGATTGCTTGCCCACATTTGTAATGGATTGCCGATGTGTGACTTGCCTGCAAATCATTGGGCACCGCCCACGGCTACATCACTCAGTACGTCATATGAATCGTGACATATCTCCCTATCAAAAGCGGTTCAAATTCTAACCGTAGGAAAGATCGAGGATCCACCTACATAATCCTAGGATTTAATAGGATGGAAAAGTTAAGAAGAAGTAGGGGAAGTTGAGAATCGTATATAAATGCTAGAGATACTAAACCATCAAGGATTCCTGTGCTCGCTTCCAACCATCAAGAAAACATCATCACCAACACTTGCCATTCTTCACGCTCCCACACATTTCTGTAGCAGCAGTATCCTTACAGTGAGTGCTCTGTTTACTAATTTAATATATTCAGTGTACTTTTTGTATTCTTCATTTTTCTCTTCAAATCCACAAATACACTACTCCACAGTAATGAAGAACAGTTTACTTGTAGCAGCTTTTTAATTATCCGCCTTGATTCAGAATACCATTTTCTTGGTATGATAATAGCTTTTTATGAGGAAAAGAGTTTGATGATCATATGCCATGGACAAAGAAGATCTGGAGGCTCCTTAGCTAATTGATCTGCCTTCTTTTTAACTAATAGGCTCTGATGTGGCTTATCTAAGGAAAACGAGCCCAATGAGCTCCTAGGATGAAAAAATCTAAGGGCGCACAGCTGGACTCGAACTCGCTATGTACGCGTATAGTCCAGTATGCCAACCACTTAGCTATTCCCTTCCTAGTGGGCAGCTATTGCACGCCCTCCTTGCTATCCTTTTGCTGTATGTTAGGCTGGGGTTCCCCCAGGTTGGCCAATTTCCGGAAGAAGTGGCTAACCATCTCTATGAGAAACGTCAGTGTTCTAGAAATCCATTTCGAAGTTCAGTATTATTCGTAGAGTGTAGCTTAAATATTTGAGATTTCTTTCCAACAAACCTACATTCCAAAAATTACCAAAATTTTGCAATATTGTTAAATAATATCTCCGATATTGTTAAACTATTAGTTTGTGTTATTTAAAAAAATTTATTTTTAGTTAATTATATATTTAAAAATCTGCTATTAAAAGTTTTCTCTGTTAAATAATTAACTTGCCTTACTTATATCATTCCTGTTAAAAACTTGTACAATACTTCACACCAGTGTAATTTTCTAAATTAAGCAATATACATTCTATCTTAAAAGTTTTAGCTTGTTTGCTCTCTTTTATATTTGGTAAATATAGCTAACTAAACACTTTTATAACTTTTCAATTAAGTAATTTTTAAAAGGATTTTTAGAAATAGATCTTTATTTTAAACATAATTCTGTAGTTTCACGAATAGTGTTATCTATGTGTACACGCGTAGGCGTGAATTCGGAAGTGTAAGAGGTGCTTAATGAAGCACGCAATTATGAAAATTAACAAAACAATAAAGTTTTAATTCGCTTACCTTGAAGATGAGATAGATGATTGAGAAGCGTATGTTGAGCCGGAGAAGCTATGAAGGACGCTAGGAAGCGTAAAAGTGTATAAAGGAGGCTGTGTATATGTGTGAATATGTTTGTGTATGGGTGTGTATGAAGGGAAGTTGCGGGAAAGGTAATTGGTGAATGAAGGGGTACAGAAGCGTGCGTTTGCTGATGCGAATAAGACCTCTCGTAAGCTGTTTGGAGGCAGGGATGAAAGCCTGTGTTGTTAACAGAATACATCCCTGGAGGCCGTGAAACTTAATGGTGAATCAGTTGAAATGGAGTAGTAAAGATTCTGACGCAGCCAAACGACAAGTGAAGAAAAGGGATGATTAACCAGGGAAAAGGAGTTGGCTGAGGAGGGGAAATCAACGTCCGGAGTCGCGGGAGAAGGCGCGAACGCGCCAGAGAATTGGCGGAAGAGAATTAAAAAGTGGAGAAAAACAGGATGTCTGGCGGAAGTTTACCCCTATAGGCACAACCGGGCAAAACGACGCGACGATTTTGCAATGATTTTGGTTTACCTATGTTGTGTTGAGAGTAATTTTGTGATTCTGTGCTTACTTGATAGTATTTTGTTAAGAAATATGAATGTTAGAGGGTGATTTGAAAAATAACACGACGAAGTTGATTTAAAATATACATTTTTAATGGCATAACCACAACGTAGTAAATGAGAATGTAGCATAGTTAGAATTTGCCAAAAAATTAGGCACGAGAATTTAATTATAAATGTTTGTGCTCGCTCTGCTCTTTCTCTTAACTTTCTGCGAGGGTCCTCTTTTTCGCTTGAACTTCTCGTACCTGTTCGACCCTGGACACCTTGCCCACATATCTTGCATGCTTCTTTTCAGTTCAGTATTTAAATAAACTCTGATGTTTCTTGATGATAATGATACTTACATTCTCCTTTGTTGTAAAAGGAAATATTAGACCCTGCACCCCTTTTCTATTATTCCATCATCGCAACCATCACAAAACTTGCGATAAGAATCCTTCAACTGGGAATGTGACTTTACTGATTTTTACTTTTTTCAGTACTTCGCGATTTTCTTGAAAACGACTGTGATTTTCTTTAATCATTTCTTATTAATCGGAAACAGAGACTTTTAATTGAAATGTTTTTTTAGGAAAATTGATTTATGGAGAATCCCAGGGAAAACTTGTATATACAGGGTGACCAGAGTTATATGCTCCACCCACTTTTTTTTTAAACGGCGGGAAATTTCGAAAAAATAGAAAACACGTATTTAATCATTTTTAGTCTAGTTTATTTTCAGTGATTGATCCATTTTTTGTGATTAAGAAGGCCATTGTTGGTAAACTTTGATTCATCAGTCCATAAAATTGTGCATTTTTTGTGGGGATATCTAAAAAATAAAGTGTACAGTAACCTTAATCCCATGACTTCAGTCGAAGATATGGAACGTCGAATAACTCTAGCCTGCCTAGATGTTGACTTTGCCACCTAAGTGCTGCTACAAACAGAGCGTGGGAGTCCAGAGCTTTGGCTTGCCTATCCGTTGATGGTGCCCAGTTTGAAGAGCTTCTTAAAGAAAAAATAAGGTAATTTTGACATTAAACTGAAATTTGTTTTTCATATTTTAAATTGCCATAACTTTTGAAAAACCTAACCGATTTTAATTTTTTTTTTTTTTTTTTTTTAGAGGCTCAATTACTATAAAAATATGCAAAAAAAAATATAATGTTCCATTTGAAAAAAAAAAGTTGGATGCTGTATCTCGGGATATTGGGGTATAAAAAAATGGTTCAATCACTGAAAATAAACTAGACTAAAAATGATTAAATACGTGTTTTCTATTGTTTCGAAATTTCCCGCCGTTTAAAAAAAAAGTGGGTGGAGCATATAACTCTGGTCACCCTATATATTGCACAGGTTACGAACAGGTACGAGAAGTTCAACTAAAGTCTGATGGTGGAACACCACTGGGCAAAGGCAAGCGAAAAAGTATATTAAGGGGACCCTCGCACAAATTGAGAGAAAGAGCAGAACGAGCTCAAAGATTTATAATTAAAATTCTCGTGCCCGGTAAGGCTCCTCCGTCCTTCATGGGCTGATGCGCCATAGGGTTCATTTAATAGGTAAGATACTGTGTGTTTCACAACAAATTTTATTTTGAAATTGAATAATGCTTATAGAGAATGTCTGTCTGGCCTGAAAACATAGTGGTTCGGATGATTGCATATAGCAGGTACTACAATCTTTAAACAAACTGCTCTGGAAAAACACCAATGCATGGCAGAAAGTAAGGAAGGAAACCTAATTACATGATATAGAAACCTTTGCAATTACGTACCATATAGGTAGTGTATGAACTGTGAACAGTGGATACCTTACAAAAACTCCCTTCATATCTCCATTTCCGCCTTAATACTTTATATTGTATCATAAGGAGAAATTCTGTTGGCATTGTTAACATGGGGTAGCCTATACGCCAACCAATCTGTTAAGTTTATATGCATAAATAATTGTATGTGGGAGATGTGCCCAGGCTGGTCCCACTCTTATATTCTCTTTCCCATTCTTGAAGGGAAAAGGGACTTTCTCTTACACCATTTTATTAAATTTAATTACCAAATTTTTTTCAAAATTGCAACATTTACAATATTTTGAAGGGCCAGGCTGGCCATACAAAAAAAAAAGTGGTCGGTGTTATGCTTGTATACCTGAGCGATGAAAGATCATTCATTATCGCTGGATGGAATTTTGACCGAAACCTTGGATGCGATGGTGGAACTTAGCGGAATATAAAGTTTGTGGCTGCGATTTTTCATTTTTTGAGTCATTTTTTTTGCTCAGTACACATACACTCACCTCATAGGCGACCATTTGTTATACCCCCCCCCATTCATTATAATTCGAAGGATTCAATTTCCGTTGAAAACTCATTTTCAAAATTTTGCACGATCGATAAAAAAGAGACCGAGTAGTGAATAATGGGTTAAGTAAAAAAGTTGAAATTGATGAGAAATAGAAGGTAAAAAAATCATGATGAAAATGACCTAGAGAAAAGTTGAAAAGACATGGCACAGCTGAACTGAGCTAGTGCCGTCTGGTGGCAACATTAAGATTTAGATGTATCTGTGTAATGGACTTTAATGTCTGTTTCTCTCTCTATTCTTGCTGATTGCCTGAAGGCAGTCTTCCCCCTTTCTTCTCCTCACTCACCCCTACATGCCGCTCATTCCCTGTGCAGTCTCACTCGATGAAACAACTCCATTATCGACTATATTATCTTTATGTGTTATCTGGACGTACAGAATAAAAAAAAAAATAAAAAAAAATCGAACCCAAGATTAATATATTTAATGGAACTTTTAAAACTAATTAAAGTGAACAAACACGAGAAATGAGCTCTATAAATACAATAAATAATTGCAAGTTTGTTTGTTCAGTTACTAACCACAAATTATTATGATAAATATAATTAGAAAATATAGATATTTTTCACAGCCCACTGAAATAAATCGTACAGACTGCATACAATGACAGATTAATTAAAACTAAAAAAAGGAACCCGCCCATCTAAAACCTCATGTAATAATAATTTTGTCAATAAAACTAAAAATACTAATGAATTTAGTATCCATTCATTATATATAATCATTGATAAATGGACGTTCATTGATCTGATATTGATCCCCCACAAAAAACTACAGGACGCAAAGGAAAATCTAGTGAAACATTCACAAGACTTTTTGTGACTAATGTTTACAATTGTAATGTGTAAACTTGCAATCTAAACCAAACGGTTCGTTGTACGTACATTACTTACGTGTAAATAAAGATAGTGAAGATCAAATTTGTTTTAACTTATGCTCGTTACCCAGAATCCTCAAACAAAACAATTATCCTGAAAGTATGTTTTAAAGAAAATGTAAACATTTATGTGTAAAAATTGTAACGAATTTTAAAGAAACTCATTGGCCCCGGTTTGCGAGAAAATCGTGAAAAACTTAAGAAAAACAGTCAAGTTGCAGTTTCAGTATACTTCTGTGTATTCGTACAACTACTTGTGAGAGGAAGTAAAAAAAAAAAAAAAGTAAAAGTTAGAGTTCTTATTGATTTACGTTCTGAAAGAAAAGCTTATAAGCTTTTACATACTGATTTAAAATAATATTGATTGTTGCTATATTTCGGCCGAGGTCAATTACTGTATATTTTATTTTTTTAATAAAACATCAACAAAATGTAATGGACCTGATTTTAATTTATGCAGGGCGCTTTTACAGTCTGAAATTATACGACATTTTGACGCTGGTAAAATGTTTGGTGCAATCGAAGTTTTTGTTTTTGTAAGTGTTGTATTTATAGAAAGATTAATATTTTTGTAAAATTGGCCCGTATCTAATGTTGTATATTGTTTTTGCCATTTGTTTACTTTAATTCTAATATAACTTTTAAAGTCTCAATGAGGCAGTTTTATATTGAAAAGTGTTCCCATTATTGCTGCCTGCTTTGCCATACCATCTACTATCTCATTTTCCTCAACACCGCAATGTGTCGGGCTGCAAACAAAACAAACTGACTTACCTACCTCCTGTGTTTTTAATATTGTTAATATTAATTATGTTAATTATTATCATATTATTTATTTTTTATGAAAGTTATTTGATTTTAATTTATGCAGGGCACTTTTAAAATCTGAAATTGTACGAAATTTTGATGCTGTTACTTTTCAATGTACTTCAACGCCTCCCAAATCGCTATGAATTCTGCAGTAAAAACCAAAGTATATGCAGTAATTTATAAAGGTTTCCGACTTCAGCTACACTGTCGTAATTGCACACCCCACATCTTCATTCATCTTAGAAGCGTCTGTGAAATAACTAATTGGCAACTTATTAATTTCATCTTTGAAAACTGCATTACGGATTCCACTAGATAATAGTGAAAAATCCTCTAAAAACCATATTTGCAAAGAGATATTTATAATGAATGGTAAGCTATTGTAAAGCTCGGTAAAACATCATTAAATTGGACCAGTTCTTTTAAGTTCGCACAATCTCGGAAACCTACAGCTAAAGAAGGGGATTTCTTATGCTTCCAATACCTATTTTTTTTTTTTTTTTAATCAAAACACACTACAGGGCTTACCTGAGCTCGCGCTCATCCCAGCCCGCAAACTATTCATCCATCGCAATCGACTTTACTATAAGCAGAACTATTTCTACCTATACATAATCACTAAATAAACGAGGGGTGGGCACTCAAAAGTGCACATAAACGAACATAAAAACTAAAGCACCCTAGACTAACCACAGTATAACCTAGTACACATACAAACCTCACACAGTCAATAAATACAGTCATACCTTTCACATCCATACAAGACTAGCCTCTCTCTCAGTACTCGATATTCCTGAGAGGTCATCTAAAATTCTACAGCTACCCGAATCTAATGCACACAGACTACAGACAAGCAATAAATTACTATCAGACAAAACATTCACTCCGCCTACCCAAGGGAAAGACCCCAAGACATACAGATTCCGCAACAGAGCAGATTCCGCAAACATTTTGAAGACATTATATGCCGTCTGATTTTCCAGAAGCAAGGGCAGAGTGTCATTGCTAAGGTTAACATAAAATCCAATTCCTCGCCACCAGTTTGTGCGGAGATCTTCATAGAGCTCACGGTCTAAAATTATGTGTTCAGCGGTCTCCTTTTCGCCACAGCGACATCGATCCTCTCTCACAGCCCCATTCTAAACCACTTGTCATTTATCTGCCCATGCCCGGTTACGAGTCTGGGGACCGCATATGAAAAATCCGTTGGGACTATTCTATGACCAGCCGTCACGCCCGGAAGAAACTCTAGTCTCTCTCTTCAGAACGCATAAATCTTTCGCCTTCCAATACCTATATGTTAAATCTTTTAAATTCAATTGTCTAATAAGTATATATATTTCAGATTGTGTGGATGCTAACTTCAATAGATCATTACTCGCCAACATTTTCCATCAGAAATTCACCGGCAATTCTCCTGCCTCGGCGTCACAATGTCTATAGGTGTACTTGTCATGTAGCCTAGGCACAGCCTAAGGCACTTATTGTGTACGGCTTGTAATTTTAAAATATGACGTGCATGTGTGGCGATAGAATTGACAGCACCAATCCAGGTTGCTACGAATAGTAGCCTTATAGAACGAAAGCGAAAAATTCCCCCCCCCCCCATTTACAACGTGAAATTGCACGTAAAACATTAAAATATTTAAGGATTTTTTCCTCTAAACTCTTTACATGTTCTCTCCATGTCAAGGCTTCATCCATAGTAAGCCTAAATATTTTACAGACAACACATTTTAAATTATAGACGGTTTATAGTGTTTCCGATTGAAAGTTTTCTCTTCCTAATGAACGGGCAGATCACCGATTTATTCGCCGATATAAATAGACCTAATTCGTTTAGATTTGCTTACATAGCATATGTATAATATATATGTGATACTCTAAATGAGCTATTTAGAGAATCTGCGCAATCAATTCTTTACTAGTAGATGCATTATACCGTCAGCATACTGTAATATGCGGGTTCTGTAGCACAATAACTTTCTGTCTGAATTATAATGAGTGACCCCATAGGGTCATCAAGGTATACTGTTTAAACATGGGCCTTATATTAGCTGAACAGAATGTTATATCGACTGCCGATTTGTTCCTATGAGTAGTATCATTCACCAGATTTGGTGTTCCATCATTAAGGTAAACTAAGTCATTATCCTCTAAAACTCTACTATAACAGGAGCCGACATGTACATTAAAATCCCCTCCAAAAATAAAAGGATGGGGAATACTTTTAACGAGTGAATCCCATGTCTGATAAGGAATGTTATCTATAAGGAGGACACTATAACATGAAACTATTAAAATATAATACTTTTGTCAAAAGGTACAGAAGTACCGATAATGTTAAAGTTACTTATTTTAGTTAAATTAAGTAACTGTTTGAAATGAATAGACTTATGTATTATTATTATTATTATTGCGGTACCCGCCTTACCATCTTTACATGAGTGAGCTACGATGTTATAATTTGTGAAGTTCGTATAATTCGTGTTAGGTTTTAACCATGTTTCAGAAATGAGAATTATTTTAATATTATTGCTTTGTAAACATATTTCTAAAGAATAACCTTTATTTCTGGTAAATACTTTTGTATACCATTGTAATATTTTTAAAGTCTGCATAAACATAAGTAAGCTAGAAGTTCATCTCCTTGTTTTTCACACATCTCTATGATTTTCCTTCTGGCACTTTCGCATTCACTATCCCACCAGGGTTTAGGGGGATAACTAGGTTTATGACCTTGGCATTTTTTTATTTTAGGAATGGCGTTTTCGGCTGCATTATTGCTAGCATTAACCAAGTTCACTACAAGTATTAAGTATTATGTCACAAGTTTGTATTATGTGATTATTCAATTTTGGTAATATATTAATAATAGAATGTTTAATACGACTTTTAATTAATATGCATGTTGCTCCATAACGCCACTTCTGCCACTTCTGACAGTGTTATAACCAGGGATTTGAATAATTTGATTTGTTTGTTTTTCTAAACCATGTTTCAGTGAGCACCGGAAAATCTATTTTGTTTATTTTAAGAAAAGTTTCTACATAATTTTTATTAATCTCAGTGGTCGTATATTTTATTTGTAAAGATTTTATAATTAAAGTTTATGCTTTTATAATTTTTAATATCAATTAAATGCGATGGTCTTGTATCTTTACTTTCTGCAACACTTACTGATTCTTTCAACTGTTTATTTTTAATTTGGTGTTTATGTTTAAATTTATTTTCATGTTGACGCATTTTTGTTTACATATTAATGGTATCATACGGTTAGGTTGTTTTAATTCCGGAAATGAGCTGATATCATTCAATAACTCAAATTTGTTTTTTTAACTTCAGAATATGGCCTACTACTATATTATTGTTAATTTTTTGTTTAGGTTTTTCTCTAATAGGGCACTCTTTACTAATGGATTTGTGGACACATTATAGTGAATATACAGTATTTTAGAAACAGTACTACATTCTTGACTCAAGTGTTCACCAAAACAAGTTTCGCAGCATGCTTTGCTTCTACACTGGTCTTTCGAATGCCTAAACTGTGAACATTTGCGACACTGTCTAGTGCAGGTATATAAGACTCCACCTGACATCTGGCACTATAAATTGATACATTTCGGGCAAAGTCTGGGACTGGTATGTAATTATACATGTAAATAATTTCTGAGTGAAATGTCTACAATCGTGGGAATGTACTCTTTTAGTAATTCTTCTAATATATTTACTAGACTTTGAACTGTATAACTGTCAGAATTTCCGTTTCGTCTAGATCGCGGTCTGCCCCTCTGATTACACCAGTTTTGTTAACTAAAATGATTAGGAATATAAGCTATAACATTTTTTCTGCAAAAACTTGCAACTTTAGAGTGTTATTTGTAGCTTGTGGAGTTTTAGTTCCTATTTAATTCGATGTTTACCTGTAGTTATTATATTAATTACATCATTTTTATATGAGTATCTTGATTTAAATACCCTTTTTCCAAATGACATTCTATGTATTTTTCCGATGTTACCTTCCTACCCTCAATATAGACATAGTAAGGTCCTTTGTCAATCAGTCTGTATCTGGTTTTGGTCGTAAGTCTAGATAATTTTGTTTTAAATTATTCTGTCTTTCGTTCATATTAGTGTTTGTAGTAGTATTATCCGACACACGAACTTTACTGTTTCTTTTGTCCAGTACGTCACCCTGTCTTTTCCACCAATTTTAATTTTACCACTGTCTGCTTGTTTTAGAAACATATACCATATCCATGCTTACATTATTTGTTTTTTTGTTTGTTTTATATTGTTAATGTTAGATAACGTTAAGGGCATATTAGAAACAGTATTATTAGTAATGCATATTTCATTTTTGGTATACTTTTACCGATGTTCGGAGGAGGACCAGGCCCTTTTCCGCTACTATCCGCTAACATGATCTGCTACCTTTATCTTCTTTTTAGATATTATGAGGTAACAAAATAAATAAATAAAATTTAAAAATAAAAAGTAAGAAATAAGCAAAATGGTTGACCTCCTGGATTAAGGTAGAAAAAATTGAATTTTACTTTCCGAAAATTTCTTCCAAATTAATATATTTACATAAAAGTAAACACAATAGTTAGTAAGAAATAAGTTAGAATAGAGAAACGAAAGAGAATAATAAAAATAAAGAAATATTGTCTCTCAAAAGATTAACCTCTCACAGAAGAACTTTGTTTATCTCCGCGCACTACACAAATACCACACTCAACTTAGGTTTAGGACCTAATGTTTAAATTGAGCACATTTGTTTCGTTTGAAATAAACTCAAAATAGCTTTCAGAAAACCTTCAACTCGGAGCAAAAACTATCACATACATTTAGCGCACTCGCCTTTCGTGCGAAAATTCAGGGTTCGATTCCCGTTAGGTGTTGCACTCAGCTGACAAATGAGAAGCTACAGTTAGTAGCGCCCTAGGTAGCGAAGGTCTGCGGACCTAGGAACTGCGGCGTGCTTACCACATGTCCCCCAATATATCGCCGTCTGGCAAGGCCTTGGTCCTTGATGGACTGATGCGCCATAGGTTTTGTTTTTTTTTCTTCTTCTTTATTAACAGAAGAGACTTTTCCAGCTGTTTGACTAACTAGCTATTGACTTACGACAACGAACAAAAAAGAAAAATTGTGCAGATTTCTTTTTTTAGATGTAATGAGGTTGGTCGAAACAGAGAAAATACATTCAACACCTACTGGACGTGTAAAATCATAACTGATAGAAAAATTACTGCAAGCACTTTACAGAAATACAGTAGCAAGAGTGGAGCGGTGTGAAGGCGGTAAACATACTGTTAGTAACCCTTTTTGTACTGGTAGAAATTATTCATAAAGGTTAATGACTCTTCTAAAATTGGTCAATGACTATATCCATTGAGCTGTTCTCATTTTATATATTTAAATTATACCCCTAATGTTCCTTCTCCAACTTAGGTGGAGAAAGGCTGGTGTAAAGATAGCAGGGTGATGGCGATTGGTGAAATGTATGAACACACAAACGAAGCCAGTTTAATTGTAAGTGCGACCTGAATAGTATTTTGAGTTTATCCGAATTTTTTTGAAAACGGTCCATATTTTCTTCAAACTTGGAATGCTTGATTGCAAATATGTGAATAGTGTCACTTTTATCTGAAACCTTTTCCTGGAAAAATTTACTCTAGCGAGTGGTTTGCGCGGTTCTTGTGAACAATATTTGTCACAATAGTGTGCTCAGAACTAACAATACTCCTTCATGCTTTATTTAAGTTAAGGCCAACTGACTTTAGTAAATTCTCAGTTAGAATTGTTATAATTACAGAATCGAGAAAATCGTATGAGTGTTTTACAATAGACTTTTTTTAATTATAGTGAGCAACATTTTTGTTGACAAAAAGATTTACTATTGTTTTAAGATTTAACGATGATAATCAACTAAATAGATAACTGCTAAGAAAAAAACAATCAAGCAATCTTATTAAAGAGATCTGTGTTGTAGATTTGGGTGGAAATAAAAATAAAGATGTTTCCAGCAGTAGTTTAGGCCAGGGTCACTCTTATATGGCCAACAGAATTACTGGCCCGCACTGTATGAAGACGACATTCCTTTCTAGTTTACTTAGAATTCACATAATACAGGCTCCATTTCAGTACTTCTTAATATTATGATAAAATATAAAACTTGATAGGACCAAGGTTACCACCCTGTTAAACTTCCTCCAAAAAATATACTTTTTATAACTTTTTATCGCAGAAGTTTTATTATAATTATTATTTAGAAGAGTTTTGTTTACTTCATTTCTCTTGTACATGTCAGCCATAAAACGAAACGATAGACCTTATCGCAAATTGATAGGCCAAATGATGTCACTTTGAAGACCAAAAGTCTTCATGGTGTATTTCTTTAATGGGTTTCATTTTAAGTTTAATATACTATTCAATTATTAAAATGAGAGAGAGAAAGAGAGCCTTCCATTTTGTAAAATTCACTGTTGCATAATAATATCGAAATATATTACATCTTCCATAATTTTTTCATCCTAAACTTTTATTAAAGAAATTATTGACTAATTCTCAGAAAGGGACAACTAATGTAAGGGACGGTCTTTCAAGGATAACCTTCAACAAAAAACTAATCATCTAGGCATCTTTGACAATGTCGCCATACTTTAAGGCTCATTCAGAAAGTTTTAGCACGTTCGATAAAATTTTGTCATTGGTGCTCAGAGTACTCGCTTCCCGCATCAGTTTACTTATTAGGCCTTAATTTCCACAGTTTGAAGGTCTCAGGCAACTCAGTTTCAGGATAAATCTTAAAATAAAAAAATAAAGAACTCTTAATTGTGAATTCATCTTAAAAAAAAACTGTTCATTGAGAAATCAATCTATTGCACGCCGCATTGACATCACTATCATCAAGCAAAAAAAAATAATTGTTGCACAATTTAGCGATAAACGTAACGATTCAACTTCCACCAGAATCTGCCTAAAATAAATTTTTGCGAAAAAAATGTTTAAAATAAAAGTGCTGTCTACATGTAGCAGTTTGGCATTCCGGTTAAAGAAAATCTTTGGAGCTGTTTTCAAGTAAATTACAAAAATAATTCAGAATCGTGTTCTGCAAAATAGCATTCCCGATCATTAAAGATTCATAGGGTCCGAAGAACGAAGAATCAAACATTAGTTACCTAAGCCTAACTAGGCAGGAGAATTCCATTTATATAGAGCTTACAAAAGAACAGTTCAGAACAGTCATCGACATCAGTCAGCAAACATCATTCTACGTACATTCTATTTTCAGCCAATCTGTCCCTCTCTTAATTATTCTCTCGCTACCTTACTCTCTAACATTCAACAGTGTAAAAGACCTTCCAGTTTGTGTTTCTCTTCATTATATCAGTGTGCAGCGCAACTACTAGTAACATTTCTATCTCATTCTTAAATAATTCTTTCCTTCTCACATCTACCACAGTGTCAAATTTTGGATATCGAGTTTTCACCGGAAATACTTGTTTTGAGGTCCCCTGAGTCAGAAAAAGGTGTTTTTAGAAAATCTTTATATACGAGGGCAATCCCAAAAGTAAGGTCTCCAAAGCGTTGGGACGCAGAGAAACTGTTCGTGCGGCTGTTGGCCACTCTGTTGTGATTGGTGTTTCCCCCTTTCCCAAACAAGCGTGCGTGCGCCTCGCTGGAACACTCAGTCTTGGCTTGGCAGCCGTTGAGAATGGAACTCCCGATGGACGCTACCGCCAAGTGCAAAGTTTGCGCGTTATTCGGGTTTTAACACAAAAGACGTTGAATCGAATGAAATTCATCGCCAAATGACAGGAAGTGTATGGAGAGTCGTGCATGGAAGACAAAAACGTTCGCAAGTGGTGTAGACAGTTTACAGCCGCTCCTACTGAAATTTACGACGAAAAAGGGGCGGAAGACGGTCAATTTCCAACGAGATAGCCGCTAAGATTGAGCAAACCATGCGTGAGGATCGGCAGATCACTCTGAATGATCTCTGTATTTTCGTTCCTGAGGTTTCCCGAAACACCATCCACAGTATTTTAACGAAAAGTTGAATATCGGAAGATGTGTGCAAGATGGGTACCACGAATGCTGACAGAAGATCACAAACGGGAACGAGTTGATTCTTCTCTCGAATTCCTCCGCCGCTATGCAGAAGAAAAGGACAACTTTTTGGACTCGATTGCCAGGGTGTCGAAACCAGGGCGCTCCACTTTACATTTGAGATCAAACTACAATCACGCGAGTGGCGGCATCCCTCTTCGCACAAGCCGCGAAAATTCAAACAAACACAGTCTGCCGGCAAAGTCAGGGACAGAAGGAAGTCTTTATGCCTGCTGGGACCACAATAAACGCTGAAGGTACTGTGAAACATTGAAAAAACTCAGACGAGCATTTCAGAACGGGAGAAGAGGAATGTTGAACAATGGCGTAAGCATTCACCACGACAATTCTCGCCCACACGTCGTCCATCAAACTGCAAAACTTTGGTTGGAACATTATCACCCACCCATCCTATAGTCCGGACTTGCACGCAGTGACTACCCTAAGTTCCTAGGTTCAAAGAAAATTTGGCCGGAAGGCGATTCAGCTCCGAACAGGTGAAAAATGAGTCTTAACACTTCCTCAAGAACATGGCGGCCAGCTGGTATGACATGGCTTGGCTTTTATGGCACACAAAAACTGTCACAACGTCTTCAAAAATGCATTGACCGAAATAGCGATTATGTAGAAAAATAGATAATTGTTCAACCTTTAAAATGATGTAAATTTTATAGAAAATAAACGGCTTTTGTATTTCTAAAAAAGTAGAACCATGCATCCCCAAAAAGCATGGTTTCATGACTTCAAAGAGGATAGAAAATTCTATGGCACACTGACGCGACTAAGATTCAACCACAATTTTACCCCACATCATTTAGCGAGGATAGGCATTGAAATTAGTGGTACTTGTTCCTGTGATTCGGAATCGATCGCAGACGCAAACCATCTAATTCTGGCATGCCCTAAGTATGGCAAAGACAGTAATAAATTATGGAAACAAATTATTGTATCTTGCCAGCAAACTTAGATACACCCTTAGCAACAAAGGACACAAAACTATTCACAGATTTATTTGAATATATTAAATTAAATAGAATCTCAATCTAGCGGGTTCGTATGACAGTGACCATTAAAATAATATACGTTAGCAAAAGAAAAAAAAAACTAGGAGACCTTACTTTTGGAATTGCCCTCGTATATAAATCAATACCTATATTTGGTATTGAAGAATAATAATATACTTAGGTAGTAGAGAGACAATAACCTACCCAAGCAGATAGTAGAAGTGACTGTAATCCAGAACAGAGCGCCAACAACACTGAACGAACACCATATAACGTTTGAAATTTAACTTTACAAATTCCGCAGAATGAACTAAAATCATTTTTTTTGGGAAATGTTTCAAATAAGAGTGGCAGTGCAGTTAGCATTCCAAGTTTAAAGAAAATCCTTGTTTTCGAGAAAATTAAAAGAAATACTTAAAAACCTATCTGTAGCGTTGCACTTTTTTTCAAATTTGGAATTCTACCAATAATTCTAATGTATATTAATATTATATAGATTGAAAAATCAAACATTGTACGTAATTGGTACTTCATTAACGTTACAATTCCCCTTAAAAGGACATACCTTAAGATCGTCTAACGATACCCTACTCCGGCCGAAGGTCCTAAACCTAATCCTCACAGCCCAAACAATCCGTCATTAGATCATGGGTGTTTCCTCCTCCGTCTCACAAACTCTACAAAAGGGGTCAGGCATAAGTCCCATTGTATAGAGATATCTCCTTAAGCCACAATGCCCAGTGAGGAAGCCAACCAGATGCCTGAGAGAGGTCTTTGAGTCCTGTGAGGTCATCGACGTCTGGAAGCCTGACAAATATGTGCCAGAAGGCACACCAACAGCAGGCTCGGGACCAATGAAAGGGAGAGAGGCGCCTGATTTGGCAAACCTATCCACCTCCTCATTCCCAAAGATTCCCATATCCTGTTACCTGTTAGTAAAAGAAAAGAAATCTGGTGTGAAACACTCATACAACGTTCTCTTACACCAGTTCTCAAACTTATAATTGACAAATTTTATAGTTAATTTACCCAATTCATGAAATTCGTTGACAACTGAAAATACTGTTCAGTAAAAGCGCACTTCCGGTTTACTAATTTTCTTGAACCTCGGAATTTTGGCCAAATATTTATTTCTAATTAATTTTGTCTGGATGATAAAATTCTATAATCAACCATAGCACTTTAGAGATAAATATCACCCCATCCCTCCCCTAAATGAGCCCTTAAATGAATTTTCCCAGAGAAATGTTTCAAATAAAAGTTGTAAATCTTTGTATGTGTAGTTTATGTAGGAAGTTTCAAGAAAATCAATTTTATATAGAAGTTACAATGTTATATAGATTGAAAAATCAAACATTGTACGTAATTGGTACTTTATTAACGTTACAATTACAAGAAAATCGTCGGAGCCAGTTTTGAGCAAACCGCGAAAAAGTGAGAAAATCATTTAGTAAAGTGGTAAAATGAACGCACTTCCGGTCATCCGATTTTTTTAAACTCGGAATTTCAATAACTTATTTAATTCTAATAACATTATTTAGAAGACAAAATGAACTGAAATAGCACTTTAGAGGAAGCCGTAACCCCACCCATCCCCTTAAATGAATTTTTCCGGAAAATGTTTCAAATAAAAGTTGTAGCTCTTTGGATGTGTAGTTGATTACCAAGTTTCAAGAAAATTGTTGGAGCCATTTTTGAGAAAATCTCAACAAAGTAAAAAAAAAAAACTACCAACGAGTAAAGTGGTACTTCTGGTTGAGAAATTTTGATAGATAACGTACTGTCAGATCCAATGGTGGTATCTAAACGGGATATCAAGTTTCAACTTTCTACGGCTTTTCGTATTTGAGCTATGCTGCTCACATACATACATACATACATACACATACACATACACATACACACACACACACACACACATTCTCTCTGTCGTCTGAGAGAGAGAGAGAGAGACTGACTGACTCTTTTCTAAAAATCACTTTTTTGGACTCAGGGGACCTCAAAACGGATATTTCCGGTGAAAACTCGATATCGAAAATTGGATACGATTACACTCTTCCTGTTACTAGGAGTAAAATTAAGCAAAAAAATGACGGAAAGAACAATTACACGTGAATTTTATCACGTGTAATTATGATGGTTGATCTGGGAGTGGGAAATCGTCATACCACTTCTTCAGGACCTCGGCATCCTCTAACAAGGTATTCCAAAATTCTAATTATCCGAACAGCATTTACATAGTTCAAAATTCACAGAAGAAGCAGAGGTAAGTTGTGCAAATATCCACCAGGCAAATTCTTGTTGAACATCGCTAACACTTTCATTACTAAAACCTTTCTAGAAACCTCGTTGATTCATCTACAAATTCTGAAATATGGAAAGCTATAAACAAAGGCCAAGCATATTATAGCAAATGAATAATTGCCAAGGCAGCAATGTTTTGGATTATCTAATGTTTTACCTTTTCTGTATAACTATTCAGATACAAGTTGCTAGTGTAAGGCTGATGTAAATATACAATGAAAATATGAGGTGCACCATGTTATGACTAGGTTGTTAGGTTCTGCTGGGAGTGTATGTTATGAGAAGTGTAAATCTGAATAATATGCAGCGGTTCCTAGTTGAATTGCATCTAGGTGATATATATTAACACCGGACAATGATATCTATTGAAATATATATATATATATCACTAGATATCTAGCTGGCAAACCCCATACAAGAGCTGGCAAAACCTATTTTCATACTGTGGGTATACAAATAGAAATTCCTTACTTTTTAATTCTGATATATAGATTGACGTGGATTTGAGAGGAACGCATGTTGAAGTAGTATAGTTAGCCCTTCCAGGTATTCATTAACGGAATTTTTACCAAATAGGTAGTTTAAATAACTGTATATATAATAATAGACCTTTATCGGAGAAAATTAAACAAATACAAAAGTGAAAGTCTGGTGTGAAACACTCACACGACTCTCTGGCCACAGTTTCCACAATTGGAAATTGACAAATTTTCTTCAAACTTATAATTTTTACTAAATGTTTATTTGTCTTCAATTTTATATCGATGGGATGGTATCGATAATTTTTACTAAATGTTTATTTGTATCTCAATTTTATATCGATGGGATGGTATCGAATAAGGTATTTTATCCGTCGTAGCATGCATGTTCCTTTTTTTTCCTGACCGGTTTCGGATAGAGTAAATTCACCAATTACGTATAGGGGTTCACTTCAATGCAATGTTACTGCTACACTTGTTGGTTTGTTGTATACCTTATACATACATAACCTTATAATCTCCCGCACATACAACAAACCAACAAGTGTAAGTGTAACAGTGACATTGCGTTGAAGTGAACCCTCTACCCGTAATTGGTGAATTTGCTCTGACGATGGATGAAAACCCGATCCGATCAGGAACGGAAGGAACATACATGCTACGACGGATAAAATACCTAATGTTATCCAGCATTGCGGACCCATCCACATATTCAAATAATTTTTATTTATACAACTAGTAATAATAATAAGAAATGTAATTCATAAATAAACTTAAAGGAAATAAATTAAATAAATAGTAGTTTTAAAAAGACCTACCTTGTTTATTAAAAAGTCATTTATGTTGTAGATGTTTCTGCACATTTTAAATATGGAAGTAAAGAAAAAAGACCAAGTCACTACTTGTAAAACCTGCTGTGTTCAATGTGTTAGTAAGCTGTATTATAATCTCAGTATAACACAGTACCATACTGATATTACTGTGATGACTGGATAATTCAATTATTATTTATTTAAACTAAAGTTGGTATCACTGTTTAATATCCTTAGACATATTTCATTATCAGCTGATGTGACCAGTTATTAACGGTAGACATTTTATATTTTGATCTTATCATTCTGGTTTCCTTTTGGTGTTTGACTTTTTTTCTTTTTTTTGAAGTGTTCAATATTGTTTTAAAGTGCAAATTGTTTTTATTAATAATTTTTAAATGATACTTAGTTATTCTGTGTGTAGGACATTTAAGTTTTATTGCATGTAAAGATGTGTTCTATTGTTAAATTAGTGTGAAAGGTTAAGTGTCAAGTGTTCTGCTCACGAATGGCTCTCTCAATTTTAGAAATAATTTCATCTTTAAACAAGGTAGGATTGTATTAAACATAATTTTTATCGGTAATATCTTTAAGATTATTGATATTACGTTCATTTATAATTTTATTATTAATTATTTGAATGCAAATGAATAGTCTAATTTATGGATTAATTTTTTTGGTTTTAGCATCTACCAAACTATAGCCATGCAAAATAGTTGTATTTAATTGTCATAAATATTAATTACCAACATCACAATTATTGAAGTATACATCTATTATACATATAATATTACTTTTATAATGAATTTATAGGGTGTCCTAATATGGGATGGAGTACTTGATATTGCTCTCATCCCCTTAAACCTAAACCTAAGTTAAAACTGTATACAACTATTTACATAACTCACTCACTCATATGATTCACGTCCTAACCTACAAAATCCATTCTCGCTAAAAAATACATACATGCTAATAAGTACCTTCGTACAAAATATTAATATCCTACCTTCATTCATGGGGCTGGGGTATTTGATATTCTTCGCATCCCCTTTAAACCTAATTCTACTTTAAGAGTAAACTTAATTTAAAATTTTTAATTTATCCTATGTGTATACTTCAAATGCTAAATTTTTATTTGGGTCCTATCAATAAATTCAAATATCTCACTGTTAACTTTCACGTTGGCTTCCGCAAGGAGTGTTTATAATTAAAAGGTTTAGTTAATTTCGAACTTATATTCTTAAGAAACAGTTCTCGTCTAATACTATACCTTGGGCATATCATAATTATGTGTTGTAGGTTTTCATTTTTATTACATAATGCACATAATGGAGAGTTTCCATGCCAATCTTTTGCAGATATTCTTTGCATACTACATGTTTGATTCTTAGACGAGAAAAAAGGCGGCAAAATCGTTTTGACAGAGCTATTGAGTGAAACCAGGGTTTCTTATTTACAATGTGGTTCACCAATTTGTAAAACTAACCTTTGTCACATGTAGAATACGTTGTCTAACACTGCTTTGAATAAATCCGTTTCTATAAATGGAGAAATGTCATGATATGGTACTTTTATACTCGTATTTGTAATCTCGCCTTCGGTAGTTGATTTTTTAGCAAAAGAATCAGCTCTTTTATTCTACTTTATTCCTATATGAGCCCTTATCCAGATAAATGTGACTACAGTTCCTTTACTCATCAGGTTGAACCATATTTTCCTAATGTTGTTTTTCACATGGCGACAGAGAATCTATTCCATAATTTTCTAATGTAGATAAAGCACTTTTGCAGTCGGTGAATGTATATGCATCCTTAGTATTAATATATTCCAGGATAGGAATTCCTATTCCATAGGATTTTAGGCTTCTAGGATAGCAATCAGCTCACTAGTTATCAGCTCAGCAAACTGTTTATCGGGTACTTTGGTCAATTTAGCTACATTCAATTTGGGTCGAAGTAGCAACATCCACATTATTATTTAATTTTGAGCCATCCGTGAAAATTGGATATGTATCTGGCCACTGTTTATTGAGTTCTGACATAAATAAATAGTTAACTTCTCCGGACAGTCCCTTTTACCTTTCACTTCCACAATAGGTCATTTATATTTGAAATATAGTTCGGTATCAAATGCCGCTATTTTATTATACTATTAATATGCTCTTTGTACTTGGCCATGTTTACCAAACTGGCAGCTAGTGGAGGAGATTTTTCTTTTGCCAAATTCTGTAAGATCTTTTATCCCCAAATTTGCAATAAATCTCTGGGCTGTGAACCATAATTCTGGTCAGAAATCTATCATTAACATTTGTCGCCAGTAAGTAGCACCAGTAAGTGCATCGACTGGTGTGGAATTTAGTAGGACCAAACAAAGTCTTAAGCTTTTATACTGTAGTCGATTTAATAAAGAAATGTTGGGATCAGCTCCCCCATTATGATATATTATCATCCGAAGAAGTTGATATTTTTCAATTTTCGCTTTAATATAGTCTATACGAATTTCCCATACCAATTTCTTATCAAGATACATACCCAAGAATTTAACTTCTTAGACTACACGATATTCTATTTGATTTGAAGAGTTGGTTTTGTTGATTAGAGTTGATGTTGAAGTTGTAAAACTGATTTGTACATATGATTAAACTTAGCAATGTTATGAGCGGTTGATTTTCCATTGCGGAAGCCATATTGTGAAGTTGGTAGTTTATTTTTTTCTAACCACCGTTCTAGGGGATTTTTTATTAGCCTTTCGAATGTTTTAAGAGAACACGATGAAAGAGGAATAGGTCGATATGAATCACATAAATTGGGCTTTTTGCCTTTTTTAAAAATTGGTACTACTATATATTCCTCCCATAGATCTGAACATTTTCCAGTTTTCCATATTTCATTGTATATATGCAATTACAAATGTAAGCCGCAATCTAGTAAATTTTTAATTATGGGGTTCATAATTTGGTCTTTTCCAGGGGATATGTTAATATTTGTTTTAATACAATTTACAAGTTGTACTAAGGAGAATTCATCATTGAGAATGTGTTCTTCATTAACCACAGAGATTATGGTGTTTGGGGCTTTTTTAAAAATTCATTTCTCGACAAAGTCACGGAGCTTTTTTAAAAATTCATTGATACACTCATCTATTTTAGTTGGTTGACAGTTGTCAGTTTGTCTGTTTTAGAGTTTTTTTATTTGATCCCAAATATGTTTTATAGGTGTGATTTCATTAAGTATATTACAAAATTCGTACCAAGACCTTCGCTTTGCTTCTATAAGAACGCGCTTTGTGACTGCTACTTTTTTCTTATGTTCTAAGAAATTGTTTAAATTAGAGTGATTTTTATAGTTGTCTTAAGCCAGTTTTCTTTCATTGATTGCATTTTTACATTGGAATCCCACCAACCGTTAAAAGCAGTTAATCCTTTGTTTTTATTATATGTAGGTATAGATGATTCGCAGGCATTATTCACTATTTCTATAACATTATCGTCATTAATACTCTTATTTGAATAACATTTCTTTGCATTCAAAATACATTGTTAAATTTATCCCAATCGGCATTTTTAATATTCCACGTTCTAAAGTTAGGACTTGTCTGTTTGTCACAACTTAATGTATTAGTTTTTAATGTAATAGGTAAGTGATCTGAGCTCATAGGGTCTGAGTCCATTACCATTCGAACAAATGTGCAATATCTCTTGAAAAGAAACTAATGTCTAAGCTAAACTAGTATTATGAGTCATGTTACTCACTAACTGTTGGGGAACCATCGTTTAACAATATGAAATTTGCCTGGGGTGTTGCCTCTATTAAATTTCTCCCTTTTGCATCTGTCCAGCTGGATCCGAAAGCGGAATGATGACAATTAAAGTCTCCTAAAATTAACACCGGCTTAGGAATACTGTTAAAAATCGATTTCCAATCATTAGTTAATATATTATTGCGGAGCTGTTATATAATGAAATGATTTTATTATTGTTTAATTCCAATTCTATGCCACTATATAATAAATTGTTTATATGATGCATATTTTTAATTTCTTTGTAATTCATATAACTTTTAATTAATAATGCTGCCTCAGCTCTGCCATCAGCTCTATCTCTTCTAAATGTATAATAACCCCTTAAGAATATGTTTTCCCCGGATGATACCATGTTTGTGACAAGGCCACTATATTAATATTGATCAATTATATATATATTTCGAATTCCGCTTTCTTATTCACAACTGATCTAGGATTCCATTGCATGATTTTTTAATTCATTCGTTTTCTGATCAAATAAATATTAAATAAATTAATAATATACACTATACAAATTAAAATCTATATACAAATATATAAAGAAGGGTTATACACTGCACTATTCTATATACATAAAAACTACGTATAACTGTACATTTCCATTCCTAGCACTTATTATATATATTGCATTCACATCTATGTACACAATATTCTATATATATAAATTCTATATATATGTCAATCATATCTTCCGTTCTATTATACATATTTACATGGATAATTAAAATATTGTTTCTAGTCATGAAATTATACAATTTGAATGTAATTATAATTTCAAAGAAACTATATAATCAACAGGATAATTTATTCTACTTGCCCTAAAGCCTTTATTCTTTCTTTTATCATTTCTTTTAATATATATCGATAATTTCTTTTATATTTCGGTGTGCATATTTTTTAATAATAGAGAATATTGTTTCATATAGTTTATCATTATCAATACTTATGTTGTCTTCATTTTGGCCTATAATGTTTGGTTTATAAGAGGGAGGGTAAGGGTTTTTTAATTAGCCCAGCTAACACATTTTTGCTTACAGTTCCTAAAACAATAATTCTTTGTCGATTTGTATAGGGGAACTGGGAGGGGAAGAAAGAAATCTATTCCCCCTGGTAGCCCTTTTATAAGAGGCTGTAGGGGCAAAAACTCTTTTTTGTGGTGGCAATGTTTTATTTATTGAAGTGAATTCCCTCATATCATTTATATCTAGAGCACCACTCCTAGTTATGGCAGAGGACGAGTTGTTGTCTAAGGGATATTGTTATTTGCCATTAATTCTTTAATTGCGTTTTCCCTTTCAAACCTTGGGCATAAATCCCGATTGCTGGCGTGGTGATTACCACTCCCACAATTTACACACATACTTCCTTATTTGTTCATTCATTTGCTTTATGTTCACCTCCACATTTTTCACATCTTATTTTACCTCGGCACTAGACCTCAAAATGCCCATACCTCAGACATGTTTTTGCACTGAATTTCGCTCTGCATATGTTGGTGACAACAAACATAATGTATGTAAACCACAGGTGGTAAAATGTGCTTTCTTATGTTAAAATAAACAGACTGTGTACTGATTAATTTTCTTTCATTAGTTTCTCTATCTATAACTTTTTGTTTTATTCTCCTTATTTCTAAAATTTCTAATTATTTGCCATAAAGATCCTTTATTACCTCTTTGATCTCATCCTCCGTAAGTTCGGTGTCAATACTCATAATACCTTTCCTTTGCAATAAATAATTGAATGTATGCATGATATTCCTTTACCTTTAATATTTCAGAGTTCATCAGCTTGTTTGCCGAGACAGCATTGTTCAACTCTATTCTTACCCTATTTATACCCAACTTTTTAATATTGTTTATATTAGCTGATATCTCTGGATGGTTTAAAAATATAAGCTTGCCCATTGCCATTGGATGTAACCGAGTTGTCCCAACTTTTTCCTTATTAACATTCTCGATTAAAACATGGAATGGATGAGGTGTTCATTCCGATATGACATTTCAAACCTTCTTTCTTGATTATTTTTATAAAAAATTACTTTCATCAGGTTTTGTTCTTTTATTCCTTCGCCCATTGACCCCCACTATTATCTCCCATTATTCCTGAAACTCAGGAACAGAGAGAAAAGAAAATAAAAAAGGAAATTATAAATAAAACTTACCTTTTGGAATTAAAAAAGAAAAGAAAAAGTACCCTTACCGAAATTTTAAGTATTTATATGTATTAAGAAAAAATAAATGAAAAGATAATAAATGTAGAAAAAACGAAAATAGAAAAACTAAATCTTTCTACTAAATCTATTTGGAATAAATAAATGAACGAAAACGAACTCTTTTTGTAGGAAAACTAAACAAGGAAATTAAAAAATAAAAACAGAAAAAAATTTTGGTATACGAAAAATAAAAACTGCAAGAAAGAAAAAGAAAAAAACAAAACGAACAATCTTCGTATGTAAAATAAAAGAAAAGAAAATCACTTCTAAACTAAAGAAAAGAGAAAAACGCTTTGGAAAAAATTAATAAATAAAACGAATGGTAAAAAGAAATTTTAGAGGTTACAAGCCTTATGTTGGATTGCTGCATATGTACAGCACAAATGACCTTCGATCCGCACTCCACAACAGTTTAACAGAGACTGTGTTTAATGGCTTGGATAAGTTCATAGATAAATTAGTTCATTTCTAGTATTTTAATTGTTTACTTTCTCTTACTCCTAGTAAGAGGAAGTATTGTAATCGTGTCAAATTTTCGATATCGAGTTTTCACCGGAAATATCCGTTTTGAGGTCCCCAGAGTCCAAAAAAGTGGTTTTTAGAAAATAGTCTGTGTATGTTGTATGTGAACAGCCTAGCTCAAAAACGAAAAATCATAGAAAGTTCAAGCTTGATATTCGTTTAGCTATCACCATAAGAACCGACAGTAGGTTATATATCAAAATTCCTCAACCGGAAGTACCACTTTACTGAATTTTTTTTTTTAGTTTCTTGCGATTTTGGCGTTTTTTTTGCAAAAATGTCTCCAATGATTTTCTTTAAACTTGTTATATCAACTAGATATACAAACAGCTACACGTTTATTTGAAACATTTCTTCGGGAAAATAGATTTAGGGTACTTTTGGGGGAGGGGTGGGGTTACGGGTTCCTCTAAAGTACTAGTTCAATTTATTATACAATTCTATCATCTAAATAATATTAATTTATTGTTTTATTTTGCACTGTACTTGAAATAGTGCATAGCAGGAGTTTGGCAGACAGGTTCGAATTGGCAGGCGCTCTTGCGCAAAGGCAATATTGTAACCGATGAAGGTCTCTTGAGGTGCGATTATTGCTAGTTGGAATAATATTAATTAGAATTAAGTATATTGTTGAAATTCCTAGTTTTAAGAAAATTAGTAAACCGAAAGTATGTTTTTAGTGAAGTTTTTTTCAGTTTTCAGTCAAACTGCAGAGGCATTTCACTACTATCCTGTGCCTATAATTTTTTTTCGAATATTCTCTTCAACAAATGATTTCTTTGCCAGCAAAGAAATAGGACCCTACCAGGCAGGCTTCAGAGAAGGTGAATCTGCGGTGGACCAAATATTCTCCCTGCGGTTAATCCTGATAAAGAGCCTCGAATATAAAGTATCAATCCATCATCTTTTTATTGATTATAAAAGTGCTTATGACAGCGTTCTTCGCCCAAAATTGTATGAAGCTATGACGGAAATGAATATACCTCGCCAGCTTATAAGGCTGATCAAGCTAACGATGGCGGAGGTTACATATAAAGTGCGCGTCCAATTTGATATATCCCCAAATTTAAAACGAATTCGCCCGGTTTAACGTTTGCACAAGCTTAGGGGTTCCCCAAAAATGATGAAAAAAAAATCCTTATTTTTGAAAGGAAAATCTTCGAATGATCTTTGGACCTGTGAAGGAAGGAGAAGTTTGGAGAAGAATGAAAACTAAGGAATTGTATGAAATATTTGGGAAACCGATGTAGAGAGCACCAAAGCTAAACAGAGTAAGATGAACAGGTCCAAAAAAGTTTCTCAAGGGAGCAATAGGTGGCTCAAGAAATATCGGTAGGCCGAAATTAAGATGGCAGGATGGTGTCTCCAGCGATGCTAGGAACCTGTAGGGTGTCCGCAACTGGAAAACAATTGCACAAAACAGACACGGTTGGAGGATTCTCACTGAGGAGGCTGGGATCCTCTAAACGGTTGTAATGCCATGGATAGAGAGACAGAGAGAGCGCTATGATTGGTACTGTCCAGCTCTTCAAGAATCTTGTGTTTTAAGATTCTTTTAACTTCTAAATTTCTATACATCGTGGCTTTAGTCAAATAAAAGCAGAATCTGCGCCGAAATTGTACATATTGTAATGGGAAGTTTTGAGGCTCTATGAGAGAGTATTTTTGTTTCTTGATCTTATTCCTAGTAAGAGGAAATATGGCGATAGTGATCATGTCGGATTTTTCGAAATTGAGTTTTCACCGAGATTCATGTTTTAAAGACCCTTGGATATGTAAAAAAGTGTGTTTGAATAAAAAAAAATCGCAGACAGCTCAAACCTATTACTTTAGGTGGTACTACTACCGCATCTTCAACACGAAGTTTGCGAGCAAAGTCCATTAATCAGACTTGCGACGTTACTGAAAACAGCGGCCCAAAGATTTGCATTAAAATTCATATATTAACTACATACTTCTATTTGAAACACTTTCCACAAAAAAAATGTTTTTCTGAGGGTGTTCTGGGGGAATTGTAACGTTAATGAAGTACCAATTCACATCCAAAGAACTACAACTTTTGTTTGAAACATTTCTCCGGAAAAATTCATTTAAGGGGAGAGGTGGGGTTACGGCTTCCTCTAAAGTGCTATTTCAGTTTATTAGACAATTCTGTTTTTAAATAATGTTAATTAGAATTAAATAAGTTGTTGAAATTCCGAGTTTGAAAAAATCGGATGACCGGAAGTGCGTAAACTTTACCACTTTACTAAATGATTTTCTCACTTTTTCGCGGTTTGCTCAAAACTGGCTCCGACGATTTTCTTCAAACTTCGTACATAAACTACACATACAAAGATTTACAACTTTTATTTGAAACATTTCTCTGGGAAAATTCATTTAAGGGCTCATTTAGGGGAGGGATGGGGTGATATTTATCTCTAAAGTGCTATGGTTGATTATAGAATTTTATCATCCAGACAAAATTAATTAGAAATAAATATTTGGCCAAAATTCCGAGGCTCAAGAAAATTAGTAAACCGGAAGTGCGCTTTTACTGAACAGTATTTTCAGTTGTCAACGAATTTCATGAATTGGGTAAATTAACTATAAAATTTGTCAATTATAAGTTTGAGAACTGGTGTAAGAGAACGTTGTATGAGTGTTTCACACCAGATTTCTTTTCTTTTACTAACAGGTAACAGGATATGGGAATCTTTGGGAATGAGGAGGTGGATAGGTTTGCCAAATCAGGCGCCTCTCTCCCTTTCATTGGTCCCGAGCCTGCTGTTGGTGTGCCTTCTGGCACATATTTGTCAGGCTTCCAGACGTCGATGACCTCACAGGACTCAAAGACCTCTCTCAGGCATCTGGTTGGCTTCCTCACTGGGCATTGTGGCTTAAGGAGATATCTCTATACAATGGGACTTATGCCTGACCCCTTTTGTAGAGTTTGTGAGACGGAGGAGGAAACACCCATGATCTAATGACGGATTGTTTGGGCTGTGAGGATTAGGTTTAGGACCTTCGGCCGGAGTAGGCAATGCCACTGTTACACTTACACTTGTTGGTTTGTTGTATGTGCGGGAGATTATAAGGTTATGTATGTAACAAATGCAAACCAACAAGTGTAGCAGTAACATTGCATTGAAGTGAACCCCTATACGTAATTGGTGAATTTACTCTATCCGAAACCGGTCAGGAAAAAAAAGGAACATGCATGCTACGACGGATAAAATACCTTATTCGATACCATCCCATCGATATAAAATTGAAGACAAACAAACATTTAGTAAAAATTATCGATACCATCCCATCGATATAAAATTGAGATACAAATAAACATTTAGTAAAAATTATCGATACCATCCCATCGATATAAAATTGAAGACAAATAAACATTTAGTAAAAATTATAAGTTTGAAGAAAATTTGTCAATTTCCAATTGTGGAAACTGTGGCCAGAGAGTCGTGTGAGTGTTTCACACCAGACTTTCACTTTTGTATTTGTTTAATTTTCTCCGATAAAGGTCTATTATTATATATACAGTTATTTAAACTACCTATTTGGTAAAAATTCCGTTAATGAATACCTGGAAGGGCTAACTATACTACTTCAACATGCGTTCCTCTCAAATCCACGTCAATCTATATATCAGAATTAAAAAGTAAGGAATTTCTATTTGTATACCCACAGTATGAAAATAGGTTTTGCCAGCTCTTGTATGGGGTTTGCCAGCTAGATATCTAGTGATATATATATATATATTTCAATAGATATCATTGTCCGGTGTTAATATATATCACCTAGATGCAATTCAACTAGGAACCGCTGCATATTATTCAGATTTACACTTCTCATAACATACACTCCCAGCAGAACCTAACAACCTAGTCATAACATGGTGCACCTCATATTTTCATTGTATATTTACATCAGCCTTACACTAGCAACTTGTATCTGAATAGTTATACAGAAAAGGTAAAACATTAGATAATCCAAAACATTGCTGCCTTGGCAATTATTCATTTGCTATAATATGCTTGGCCTTTGTATATAGCTTTCCATATTTCAGAATTTGTAGATGAATCAACGAGGTTTCTAGAAAGGTTTTAGTAATGAAAGTGTTAGCGATGTTCAACAAGAATTTGCCTGGTGGATATTTGCACAACTTACCTCTGCTTCTTCTGTGAATTTTGAACTATGTAAATGCTGTTCGGATAATTAGAATTTTGGAATACCTTGTTAGAGGATGCCGAGGTCCTGAAGAAGTGGTATGACGATTTCCCACTCCCAGATCAACCATCATAATTACACGTGATAAAATTCACGTGTAATTGTTCTTTCCGTCATTTTTTTGCTTAATTTTACTCCTAGTAACAGGAAGAGTGTAATCGTATCCAATTTTCGATATCGAGTTTTCACCGGAAATATCCGTTTTGAGGTCCCCTGAGTCCAAAAAAGTGATTTTTAGAAAAGAGTCAGTCCGTCTCTCTCTCTCTCTCTCTCTCAGACAGAGAGAATGTGTGTGTGTGTGTGTGTGTGTGTATATGTATGTATGTATGTATGTGAACAGCATAGCTCAAATACGAAAAGCCGTAGAAAGCTGAAACTTGATATCCCGTTTAGATACCACCATTGGATCTGACAGTACGTTATCTATCAAAATTTCTCAACCGGAAGTACCACTTTACTCGTTGGTAGTTTTTTTTTTTTACTTTGTTGCGATTTTCTCAAAAATGGCTCCAACAATTTTCTTGAAACTTGGTAATCAACTACACATCCAAAGAGCTACAACTTTTATTTGAAACATTTTCCGGAAAAATTCATTTAAGGGGATGGGTGGGGTTACGGCTTCCTCTAAAGTGCTATTTCAGTTCATTTTGTCTTCTAAATAATGTTATTAGAATTAAATAAGTTATTGAAATTCCGAGTTTAAAAAAATCGGATGACCGGAAGTGCGTTCATTTTACCACTTTACTAAATGATTTTCTCACTTTTTCGCGGTTTGCTCAAAACTGGCTCCGACGATTTTCTTGTAATTGTAACGTTAATAAAGTACCAATTACGTACAATGTTTGATTTTTCAATCTATATAACATTGTAACTTCTATATAAAATTGATTTTCTTGAAACTTGCTACATAAACTACACATACAAAGATTTACAACTTTTATTTGAAACATTTCTCTGGGAAAATTCATTTAAGGGCTCATTTAGGGGAGGGATGGGGTGATATTTATCTCTAAAGTGCTATGGTTGATTATAGAATTTTATCATCCAGACAAAATTAATTAGAAATAAATATTTGGCCAAAATTCCGAGGCTCAAGAAAATTAGTAAACCGGAAGTGCGCTTTTACTGAACAGTATTTTCAGTTGTCAACGAATTTCATGAATTGGGTAAATTAACTATAAAATTTGTCAATTATAAGTTTGAGAACTGGTGTAAGAGAACGTTGTATGAGTATTTCACACCAGATTTCTATTCTTTTACTAACAGGTAACAGGATATGGGAATCTTTGGGAATGAGGAGGATAATAGGTTTGCCAAATCAGGCGCCTCTCTCCCTTTCATTGGTCCCGAGCCTGCTGTTGGTGTGCTTTCTGGCACATATTTGTCAGGCTTCCAGACGTCGATGACCTCACAGGACTCAAAGACCTCTGTCAGGCATCTGGTTGGCTTCCTCACTGGGCATTGTGGCTTAAGGAGATATCTCTATACAATGGGACTTATGCCTGACCCCTTTTGTAGAGTGTGTGAGACGGAGGAGGAAACACCCATGATCTAATGACGGATTGTTTGGGCTGTGAGGATTAGGTTTAGGACCTTCGGCCGGAGTAGGGTATCGTTAGACGATCTTAAGGTATGTCCTTTTAAGGGGAATTGTAACGTTAATGAAGTACCAATTACGTACAATGTTTGATTTTTCAATCTATATAATATTAATATACATTAGAATTATTGGTAGAATTCCAAATTTGAAAAAAAGTGCAACGCTACAGATAGGTTTTTAAGTATTTCTTTTAATTTTCTCGAAAACAAGGATTTTCTTTAAACTTGGAATGCTAACTGCACTGCCACTCTTATTTGAAACATTTCCCAAAAAAAATGATTTTAGTTCATTCTGTGGAATTTGTAAAGTTAAATTTCAAACGTTATATGGTGTTCGTTCAGTGTTGTTGGCGCTCTGTTCTGGATTACAGTCACTTCTACTATCTGCTTGGGTAGGTTATTGTCTCTCTACTACCTAAGTATATTATTATTCTTCAATACCAAATATAGGTATTGATTTATATACGAGGGCAATTCCAAAAGTAAGGTCTCCTACTTTTTTTTTTCTTTTGCTAACGTATATTATTTTAATGGTCACTGTCATACGAACCCGCTAGATTGAGATTCTATTTAATTTAATATATTCAAATAAATCTGTGAATAGTTTTGTGTCCTTTGTTGCTAAGGGTGTATCTAAGTTTGCTGGCAAGATACAATAATTTGTTTCCATAATTTATTACTGTCTTTGCCATACTTAGGGCATGCCAGAATTAGATGGTTTGCGTCTGCGATCGATTCCGAATCACAGGAACAAGTACCACTAATTTCAATGCCTATCCTCGCTAAATGATGTGGGGTAAAATTGTGGTTGAATCTTAGTCGCGTCAGTGTGCCATAGAATTTCTATCCTCTTTGAAGTCATGAAACCATGGCTTTTTGGGGATGCATGGTTCTACTTTTTTAGAAATACAAAAGCCGTTTATTTTCTATAAAATTTACATCATTTTAAAGGTTGAACAATTATCTATTTTTCTACATAATCGCTATTTCGGTCAATGCATTTTTGAAGACGTTGTGTCAGTTTTTGTGTGCCATAAAAGCCAAGCCATGTCATACCAGCTGGCCGCCATGTTCTTGAGGAAGTGTTAAGACTCATCTTTCACCTGTTCGGAGCTGAATCGCCTTCCGGCCAAATTTTCTTTGAACCTAGGGAACTTAGGGTAGTCACTGCGTGCAATTCCGGACTGTAGGATGGGTGGGTGATAATGTTCCAACCAAAGTTTTGCAGTTTGATAGACGACGTGTGGGCGAGTATTGACGTGGTGAATACAAAATTTTTATTGTATTCTGCTCTCTCTCTCTCTCACACACACACACACCCATTCACGTATTTAATTTAATTCCAAAATATTGTAAAACATTCAGGTGAAAACACATTATGTTTCTGGAGAACATTTGACAACATCGTGTCCTCTTACAACGGCGGAATAATGTAACACGGATACTTTCATAATCACCCGTCAGAATAAGTTTATTCAAAATTTCAAGCAGTAATCCAAATGACTCATGTATTTATAAATCCATATATATTCATAAAATTATAAATCAAAATATACAACGTTCAGTTTGGAAATACAATCCTTCAGAATTTGTTAAAAGGATATACCACCTTTTGGAAACATATTTTGGAAATATGCATACACTGGCCTGATATCGTACATGTAAACCTACTCTACCGTGTTGCATTGTAAATAAATGATAAATGGAAACGACATGATTTTATGGTGCACTGGTTGGTGCCACGACTAGACTGCATGTTAAATTTTCCAACATAGCTTTGATATTTGGTATGCATGTTACCATAATAACTGGGTGTATGGGGGGGGGAGAACAGCCCGGTCTTGTATAGTATGTTTCATCTATATAAATCACCAGTTTCGTCACAATATATTGCGAACTAGATGATTGACAGCAAATAGTTTTGACTTCTACGTCATATAACTAACTTACTACCTATGTCATTATCCAGAATACCTCATATATCATAATTGTCAAATTTCCAATATTATTCTGTTATTATAATTATATTAGTGTGGTCAGGCCATTAACTACTCGGACATTTATTACGGAAATTTAATTATTAGAATTAGTTTAATTAATTATTAATTTATTAAGTTCGATCATTGGATTTGTGTACACCTTTAGTAATAACTTAGAATCTCATTACTTAAAAACTACACAATTCTACTTCATAACACTTTACCAAACCAGATTGAAACTAAGTGACTCACAATGACTGCTTTGTCATATATACTAAGTTAAGAACAGTGCAGAACACTCTTCTCTCTCAGAGCACACTCACTATTCAAGCCACATTTCACGACAGCAACGGTACACCATTCTACATGCACCAACCAACCAACCACAACAAGCTACATCAACTCATCGCTCGGTCCCTCTCTACTCAATAAAAAACTCTCTCCTTTTTTAAGTGTAACACTAAATATATAATTGTGTATAAATAGTCGGTTCGTGTACTCTCATTTTTCATAATTACAACATTTATATCACTTCATCAAAATCTCCAATAATTTCTTGTTACAAGTCACAAGTCAAAGAAGGTTCGGTCTTCCCGAAGTGATAGATTTATACCTATGCAGTTAGTATTCTAAGTATAAAGAAATTCGTTATGATCGTTTTCAAGAAAATTCCAAAAAACTCAAAAGCTATTCGGTAAAAACGTTGCATTTCCGGTTAACCGATTTTTTCAAATTTGGAATTCTAGCAATGCTTGTAATGTATATTAACATTATATAGATGTCAGAACCGTATATTGAATTGAAGTTGTACTTTAGAGACAAGCTTAACGTTACTGCACTCCCACAATCCTCCAAAAATATAATTTTCCCGCAAAAAATATATCAAATAAAAGTGATAAGTATTTATGTATTATGAATTTTAAGAAAATCGTTGGAGCCGTTTTCGAGAAAATCGCGAAAAATTAAAAACAAAATAAATTAAGTACAGTCCTACTTCTGGTTGATGGATTTTGCCTGAAACCTTCATGTGTGATGCTGTGGAGGGAACCAAACGGAATATCGAGTTTAAGCGTCCTGTGATTTTATATATTTTATATTATGTTTAAGCGCGCACACATATATTATAATGAGAGGGACAGGAAGTGAATGGTAACGCATTCTCAAATTCTGCATTTTCAGATTGAGCTTGCCTTAAACTGCTATTACCGGCGACAGGACCTTATTTTAAAAATTACAAAATAAAAATTTCTGTCTATAAAATCTTTTTTCTGTATACTAAATCTTGTTTGCATTTGGCACCTCCAACAGCTAGATGTTACTTGTATAGAATTCTGATAAATTTACAGTAACTTACACCCTCATGATTGGGAATATAATTTTTTTTTTAATTTAAGGCGCTTCAACATCTATGGTCATTGACGCCCGGAGCCTTCTCAGTGCATGCCGGCCTCCGGACAGTGTTCTCTCGTACAGACACACTGTCCATCACCGAACAGTGAGCTGTAGAGGCTCCTAGGAAGAAAAAAATCTAAGGGCAGCACTGGACTCGAACCCGGGACCTCCGCGTGGGAGTCCAACGCGCTAACCACTTAGCTAATCCCTCCCCTGGAATATAATTTGAGGTGGCTACTATTTAGAGATAGTAGCTTTGGTTTATAATCACCTGAAGAATGTGAACCTAATTCTTGGGACGCTTCTAAAAACTTGTTCTAATAGCGATAGTCCTTCAATGAATTCGGATGAAAGATTAGATTTTTTCTTCCTAGGAGCCTCTACAGCTCACGGTCCGGTGATGGACATGTTGTCTGTAACGAGAGAATACTGTCCGGAGGCCGGCAGTGCACTGATAAGGCTCCGGGCGCCAATGACCCATAGATGTTGACGCGCCTTAAATTAAAAAAAAAAAATTGGAAATATACGAAATGAATGGTTCCATCAACTTTTTTCCATTGATAACAATTTAAATGTGTAGTTAAAAATTGCATTGATAAATAGTGTCCAAAGTAATGTTCAGAATTACAGTAAAAGAAGTTCATGTCGCAATAGTATTTTTTTATCATTTTTTCTTATTTTTATTTCAAGGGGAATCCTGTTTTATATAATACTAGCAAGTTTATAATGCCTATATATTTCTAAATGTATTTATTGAGCGGATATGTTATATAAATTTTAATAGGTGACACAATATATTTTCGTTTAGACTATCTGGACAGCTGTGAACTATCCGTAGGGACTGCATCATTTCCTCCCTAGTGGGGACAAACTGCTCTAACTTTATCGCCTAAATCATCAAATATATTCATACCATGGTTGTAAATAAATTTTGTATACAATATTTAATCGATTAATAAAAAAAAAGCTATAGATTTTAATATAGTTTAATAAATGAACATATTTAAACCCATTTCTTAAACGTGGGAGTTAATATAAAAATTAGGATGTAAGTCAAATTCACGTTTCTATTTCAAAGTGCTTACCCTGAAAAAAAAAAAAACTGTTTTGTATATAAAATTAAATTGGAAGTTTAATTGGTAATTGGTAGGAGGATGTTTATGCTCAGTGCGCATGACCGTATTGTACTTAATGATTCAGTCACTCACTAGCCATAAAAATATGATTTGGGAATTAAGTTAGGTATGTTATTTTGAGACCCATAAATTAGAATAGATTGTTTACTTTCTCTTTCTCCTTGTAAGAGGAAGTATTGTAATCGTGTCAAATTTTCGATATCAAGTTTTCACAGGAATTAAACATTTTGAGGTCTCCCGAGTCCGAAAAAAAAGTTTCTAGAAAATGTGAATGAACAGCATAACTCAGAAACGAGAAATCAAAGAAAGTTTAAACTTGACATTCCGTTTAGGTATCACCATGGGATGCGATAGGAAGTTATCCGTCAAAATTCCTCAGCCAGAAGTACACTTTACAGAATGTATTTTCGCATTTCTTTGCATTTTTTCAAAAACGGCTCCAACGATTTTTCTTCAAACTTGGTATACCAACTGCACATATAAAGAGCCACAACTTTTATTTGCAACATTTCTCTGAGTAAAATCATTTAAGGATGCTTTTAGGGGTGAGGTTAAAGGTTATGTTTTCCTCTAAAGTGTTATTTCAATTTATTATGTAATTGTGTCATCTAAACAACATCACATAGAAATAAATACGTTGCCAATATTTCAAGTTTAAAGAAATCGGTTAACCGGAAGTATGTTTCTGCTGACCTGCCTTTTCAGTTTTCACGGCTTTCTCCATAAACACCAAAATTTCATTAAATTTGGTACATTAATTGTGACTATAAAGATCTATCATTTTTGTTCCGAGAAATTCATTTAAATAAGTTTTGGGGGTGGGAAGATTACGCTGTCCTCAAACAAGTAATTTAATCAAGTTTAGATATTCCCATTATATGAAACTATAGGTAAATAAACTGCTGGGCAAATGTGCTGCATAAAATTTCAAAATATTATAATTTGAAGTTGAAAGGTATTTTCGTATTTTTTTTTCTGGATTCATGTTGTTGAACTCTAATCCAAAGTAAAAAAAGAACAACTACCAAAAATTTAAGAAAAACCTGGCATTATTACACAGAATAAAAAATAAAGCTCAAAAAAAAGAAATCTGTAAAATTCAAAATTAGAATGGTTCTTATTTATTATCACTTCTTCATTTTTCAGCAGTATTTAGTGATACCTCCTCTTGCTCTGATAAATGCAGCAAGCCTCCTTGGCATTGAAGAGATTAGATTTTGGATAACTCTTGAGAAATCTTATTCCATTCTTCAATAACTGCTGTATGTAGCTCCCTGAGAGTGCTAGGGGCAATCAGGCGAAGTCTGAGCCATCTTCCAATTGTGTCCCAATGGTGTTCTATTGGATTTAGGTTTGGACTTCTCTGTGGAGAAACCAAGCATCGGATCCCAATATCCTGTAGGTACTCAAGGACAACTCGAGCAGTGTGACATCTGGCATTGTCCTGCAGTAATAGAAAATCATCACCGCCTCTTTCAGAAATTGGCACAACATATCGCTGAAGAACCTCTTCAAGGCACTTCCGGCATTTAGCGTCCCATTTTCCACGATATGTAAGTCTGTACGTCCGTCAAAGCTTATGCCTCCCCAAATCATAATACCGCCTCCACCAAAAGCCACTGTTGGAGAAATGTTAGCGTCTGCATATCTCTCACCTAGACGCCTGCAAACTCTCGTCCTTCCATCTAAAGAATGTAGGGTGGATGTCGACTCATCTGTGAATAAAACTCGTCTCCAATCCTCTGTTGTCCAATTGACATGTTCTCGTAAATATTGCAGTCTGGCGACTCTATGTGCTCTGGTGAGAAGAGGGTCAGTGGCGGGTATCCTGGAAGCTAAGTTTGTTTGATTTAACCTTCTCCTGACTGTCCTACTTGAAATATGGACATTACGGACATCAGTGATCAAGTTTCGTAATTGATTGCTAGTGACGAACCTGTTCCTTAACACAAATCTCTCATCTGTCCGAGTTGTACTTCTGGGACGCCCGTGGCAGGTCTTCGGGAGTATCTCCCAGTCTTCCTGTAGCGCATTAACATTCTTGAAATAGTGGATGGTTCATTCCTAGTCTCTGAGCAATAATTGACTCCAGAACCCCTTCGTCATGCAATGTTACCATACGAACTGCTATTTCTTCAGAATAATTTCCTTTACGAGACATTTAATGTTTTATAAAATTAAAACAATCTTAAAAAAAAAAACATAACAAAAACAGTAAAGAAGAGAGAGTAATTACTTAGAGGCAATGAAATGACCTACTGGGATGATTTGTGTTTACAAGGTATGAACGGATTAGTCTTTTAAAAACATAAACAAATTGGTTTTATCTTGTTCTCCATTGGTCAGAGTTTATTTAAAATGAATCCATAAAAAAAAAACGAAAGAGAAACAAATGTATTATCATGAAAGAAAACATTTTGAAATTTTATGCAATACTTTTGTCCAGCAGTTTATTTAGTAAAAATTAAGTTTGAAAAAAATTGTCAATTACCATCTGTGTAAACTGTAGTAAGAGAAAGTCTTGTGAGTGTTTCACACAAAATTTTTTTAAAACATTAAAATCCATATTTAATCATATCCATTAAAATCCTATTTATTCATATCCATTCCATATTTCCTATTTATTGAACAGGAGGACCAAATTGAATGAGAAATTGGGGATTACTACAATCGTCTAATTGAGCCTGGCGTATATATGAGGGGGGGTTTCTTACAGTTTGCCCTATTTAAAGTTTGGTTCGGGTTTTTATATTTAATAATAATAAAATTTATTATATGTAATACCAATTAGTATAGTAATCTGAAATAGAACTAATGTCCTAATTGCCAATAGATGTTGTTGATAAAATTAAATTAGCCATGCTATTTTTTTCTATTTATTTCCTTTAAGCGTTGGAAACTAATTAGTCTGTGACGGACTCTTTTTTCCCTCCTTGCTGTTATTTTTGAATAAATCTCATCCTACTTTTGTTTAAAGTTAATCCTTCCACAAATTAGCCAATACAATCCCAATTTATCTCTATTACTCCTTTATCTTTATTGTATTACTGACGTCGCCAGATAGTATTTTATAATCTTTACAATAACATCCTCTTTGTAATCCATATTTCTAAGCTTTCAGTCCAATATTACGTTTTCCATAATTTTACATTTCCTGGATTTCAATATTTTGAAAAATGAGGTAAACTTTGTATTTATGAATCTATTTACTTCTTTTTTTTATCAGTTTTTGAAGAATAACTAGTTTGGTAGGAAATGAATTTCATAATACTATTAAAATTGTAAGATATATTATCTATGATTTAGTGACTCATTTCCTGCTTCAGTTATTATAATTATTATTGTATTTGCTCCATTAATAACCTCATTATATTAAAATGGTGGGCGAAATAATTTTAGATATTTAACAATTATAAGAGTTCGCGAGTAGTTTACGAATAAGTTCTACTGAACAATTTATTTTCTACTTTCACTTAACTGTTAATATCCTCTTAATATGAAAACAAAAAAATTGCTTTGCGGGTAGATTTTGTGTTTGGTGATTAAAATATTTCAAAAACGAAAAATCGCGGGAATCTCTAAGTTCCGTTAGTAACGGATACTCCGATATTCTCTGATATTCCGTTTAGTAACCACCATGGAATTTGACAAAAAGATTTCAGTCAAAATCCTGTCAACCGGAAATGTGACTTTTTTTATTGCTACACGATTTGCTCGTATTTTCATGATTTGCTTCCTTCTTTAAAACGGAAACCCCTTTAAAAAAAAATTTAATACATATACACCCCACATATATGTCTGATTTCTGGAGGGTACAGAAGTGATGGTGAAATGTGGGAGAACGTACGGGCTTACACTATACCAGCAGTTTGTATTTTAATGTTTCATTCTGTGCGGAGAGAAGAGTAACTGGAGGGTAGAATGACCGAGCAAAGAGTGATGATGTTATAGTAGCGTGACGAATGTAGAATGGTGAAGCGCTGGCTGTTGTGAGTCGCTTGAGAGTGATGTGGCTTGTTAACAACTCTTGCAACTAACGGTGTATTAGTTAGTGCGGCCTAACTTGGTGAACCTTTCAAGGTTGAAGTTGCGACTTGTTAACTCTTCAAGTTGATCTAGCGAGATTCTTGTAACTCTTACCTTTTATTCAATTTTTCCTCCTACCGCTAGAGACAGCTTCTAGATGGGAGATTCTCCGTCTAGGTTGAAGCTCATTTGCTTAATACATTTTAGTGGGCGTGACAGGGTGGAAATGCATAGTTGACGTGGCTTGGAGGCTCAAAACTGGCGTTTACTGCAGTTGCTAATGATACTGTTGAAAAGAAGTTAACCCTTGAAGTGCAGTTTTAATAGATTTTTGTTTATTTCGGAATTTTCTCGCAAACGGCTGCAATGTTTGTTCGATAAATTTGGAATCTAATTGCTTATCTATACAACCATCACTTTTATTCAAAACATTTTTCAAAAAAAAAATTAATTTTTTGTGAAATTCTGATATCTATAAGCTAAACTCTGAAACTGCCATTTGAACTGTTTTCGAGGTTTGAATAGAGGGGCTTTCTAATAGTCTGCAGTGTAGTTATATTCAGATAGCTGGCATGCCCTGAACACCAACAGGTACCCCTAAACTTCTATATTTATGTGTAATGTTGAAAGTCAACTAATTTTTAATATTTTGTAGAAATATCAAATTTGAAGAAAGTTACTATTTGGAACGAAATATTTATTTCTTACAATATTAGAATTAGTATAGCTGGTTTATTATCCAGTAGTTATGGTTGGTAAACCAATATTTACGTTAGAATTAGTGTTTATATATAATAGATAGGATAATGTATAACGACTGACCAGTCTTTTGAGAAGACTTGCGTTAATTAAACGAGCGAAACAGGGCGCTCCTGTAACCTTTACCCATTATTATAATAGGGTTATTTTGTTGTTTGTATATTTCGATGGTAGTCTATATGTAATTAAAATAATATCTTTCATTGGACTGTACACACATTATTATATAGACTAACTAAGGTGACATTTACTTAATATACCAATATTAATAGATTAGTTGTTTGTTTAAGCTAATTCAGCTATATATAATTAACATCAGAGTTTCTAATCAATTAGTTTTATAGAAAACAACATGTAATAATTTGTACAATCGCCCTTCTGTTGTTTCATTTATCTGCCATATCTGTGTATAACCTGTAAGTGTATTATAATTAATCCTATTTATTGAACAAGAGGACTAAATTGAATGAGAAAGAGGGGATTATTACAATCGTCTAATTGAGCCAGGCGTATATATGGGGGAGGGGGGGTCATATATAGGTTTCCTACAGTTGGCACTATTTAAAGTTCGGTTCGGAAAACGTCCTTATTATGATGTGTTCGCCCTTTTAACTTGTAGAAATTAACTTTTAACTTTATGGTTGTTGGTGCAGGTATTGCAGTAAATGATAGTAAAACGTTGTCACAATTCTTCACGAGGCAGTTATAGGAAAATACATTCTAAAATTAATTTGAGGCGGAAAAGATAGATTTTTCTATCAGGCACTCTTCCAATTGGATCCCATATTGAGATCCAAACAAAATAATCTGGCCACAAACACCCACATCATTTTCTAAAAGCATATTTTCGACATCAGAGCATTTCGAATCCAACAGCTTCCTCCCTGTTTGGATTAAAACATTTGCCCCCCAAAAACTCACCAACTATATATTTATATGAGTGAAATTGAAGTTTAATGAAAGTATGTCATTTTATATATAATTGTATTAACCAGAAGTAAGAGAAAGTCGTGTGAGTGTTTCACACCAGATTTTTTTAGTTTCTCTTACATAAGAGGAAGTATTGCGAGCGTGCCAGATTTACGAAATTAAGTTTTCACCGGAAATATATGTTTTTAGCAAATGGTGTTGAAAAGTCAGAGAAAGCTCAAACTTGAAATTTCGTTTAAGTACTACGCTAAGCATCAGATACGCGGTAACTTTACTTTTTCCTTCCGTTTTTCGTGTTTTTCTCGAAAAGGATTTTCGTTATACTTGGTATACTATCTACTCACACAATACCTATCACTGTTATTTAAACATTTTGTAAGAAACAGAAACATTGATAGAATTCTAAATTTGAAGAAAATGGGCTTTTCCGGATAGGTACGATTATTAATTTCATTTGAAACATTTTTCTGAATAAATTGATTATATTGGGTTATTGGAAGTCTGTCAATTAGTTTAAAAATAAATTTGCTAAAGCTTTCTTAGTTTTGACCTAGAGCTCTCCACATAAGGCCGCTCAGATATACGATTAAAATCCCCACCACCATTTTTATGGCCAGTCCAACTAAATAATGTAATGTTGCAATTTTAAAGATTTTGCATTAATTAGAGTAAGAGAAGGGAATGTTTCACACCAGATCTTTATTATTTTACGACCGCTGTAATTCTTCTTACAGATCTTAAGATCAAATCATAAAAATTTTATCCTCAGGCTGATTTTGTAAACTTCGTTTTCCTAGTGAAAATATACTTATTCGAAAAATGTGATCCATATCATTACGTACTTCTTCCTCCAAAAAATAATAAGAGTAGATGTACAAATTAATGTTCAACAGCAATTATAGCATGTCGACCACCGGCTAATTAGTACAAGTGTGTTAAGGCAAGTCCGGTACTCGAACAATTTATTTCATGTTGCCGGTAACAGTTGTCACTTGCGTGACCTAGACTATAAATTTAGACAATTAATTCCTATTTATAATATACTCTTATATTTTTAATTGAATTCTTGAAATAGATTATCATCGTTGCATCTAAATTAACGAGATTCAAGCATAACTGCAAATTAAATCTAATTTTAACAAAAATCTGCTATTGATTTTTTAATAATACCACATTTATTCTTTAGAGATGCTTGTAATTATTATTTATTAATAGTTTTGTAATTTTAAAAAAAGTAAATATTATACAACCTTTTTTGAATGACGCGTTCACAGAAACGATGTCTAAATAATAGAGAGGAAGTCCTAATCGCCAGATCAGTATTCTCCTTCCCGTAGTTTTTGTTTTTACAAACATAATGGAAATTTACTTGGCTTTGTAATCCCTTTAGGGATTATTCAAAGTAAATGGGAAAATCCTTAGTTCACAGTAATTGGTAGCAGGCTCTTTTAATTCGTAGTTTAAATACTAAACTTACCAAAGTTAAATATAATTATTGAAATTCATATGTATAAAAATTAATTTCTAATTTAAAGCAAGTTGAGTTATATACCATTATATGAAGACCCTGCCTCACATGACTATCTCCTCCTAACAGTTCTGTCGATTATAGTTGAACAATTTTCTTTTAATTTTGAGTTTTTACAAAACTTATTAACAAACTATTAATATTAAAGTATGGAGCCTATATTATGTATTTTGTGGTTTTGTTTATCAAGTCACGCGAAAATCATTTCATCTGAATATCATTGAATAACATTGAACTTATATGGAATATACGCTTTTTGAGAATATCGCAAAAAAACCGGGTGATAAAAAAAAATCAGTAAAGTTCCGGTTGGACGGATTTTGACTGACATATTCCATGGCGGTATCTAAACGGAATATCAAGTTTCAGATACTTGAGATTTTTCAATTTTTTTTTATATGAGTGAGTTGTCTAAGGCAGTTGAACCTTATATTTTTGTAGCCTTGTTTTTTAGAAATTTATTTTTTCATAGAATTTCTTTTACAATTCTGTTGGTTCTTTACGTATCGCCACTAAACGTGACATTTACAATAGATTGTAAACTATTGCAGTTTTATAATTCATCTGAAAAGTATTAACGTACTTTAATTGATTTCAGTTCTGTTGATTAACAGAATTATACTTATTATTGTATAGTTACATTTGTTATTGATACGATCTGTTGTTATCCTTGCTTTTATGCAGGTCATATAATGCTGAGATAAAAAATTATTACATTTTAACATGACATCTGCATATAACAATTTCGGTACAACTTATTCAAAACACATTCGGAACCTTCCGGCTTTGTAAGTTATTTTCTTCATTTTCAAATGTATGCGAGATTAGTTCGATGTTGTTGGAGCTCTCTTCTGGAGTATATTATCATCACCGTTTTTCTACCTGCATCGATAGGTACTTGTCCCCCAGTATCTTTACGTTTGCTATCAGGACAAATGAGTAAATTTTCAAGTCTAAAAAAAAACTGATATTGATTTTCCACGAAAAAGTGGAACATTGAAAATGTTTTATTGGTGTTTATACTGCTTATTATATATTTTTAATATGTGCTTTAATCCGAAAACACTTGCTTTTACAGGTGTCATTCACTCCATCCACCTCACCTCTTCACCACTTTACCCCACCAACCTTACTTGTGTGACAGTTTTGTGTGTCGCTTTTTTTAGCGTTCGATTTTCACCGAATCTGTCCCGGCAATAAACATTTTCAATGTTAAAAAAAAAATGGTCATTTTATATTTAACTGCAGTACGAGAAAGTCATGTTTCCAGATTTTTTAAAGGGTAAGTTTCATTTACCCTCCCTATCTTCCATAAATTTTTTGGCTCAACATCTGTTGAAGTAGATATGTACATTCAGACGTAACTCTTTTGGACAAAATTCTATGTCAAAGTAAAGTTATCGTATAATATAATTATTATTAAAATATTTAATAATAAATTTCATTGTTATGAATAAAACAAGTTATTATTTTCTTTTACAAAGTAATGAAATAAGTTAAGTTTTGGTCTGCTTTAAATAATAAGAGGTGCTGGGCAAATTGTGAAAAAGTTAAAACATAAAGAAACACAACTATTAGCGGTGAGAAGAGGCGGCAGTGGGGTGAGCTTTGACACTCACGGCCAGCTTATACAGTTCTTCCCTCACACTTGTTGAACAGCCTTCTTCATCTTCTTTTTCCATTCGAGGAAAACAACTTTTCTCCTGTGAACACTTCGTGAGCCGCCATGGACATTGTTCTTCACTTCTAACTTTTACACAGCTCTCTCTCTCTCTCTTTCTCTCCAGCTAGATGTAACGAAGAGTTGTCGGTGAGGTGGGAACCAGAGGAACAGGATGTTGTTGGCTCGGCGCTCAAACTTAATTCATTTGTAATTTACTTCAAAAAACTTTAAAACGTCTTCTGTGTTCATTTGACACTTTAACTTTTCTGTAAAACTTGTTAGGTTTAATAAAAAATCAAGTCTGTAACTTTTATTGTATATTAATAAATAATTTAAATTATTTTTGTTTGACTTTTTCTTTTAGACTCACCTACTGCCGTGAGACGAAATTTTAATTTTAATTTTAAAATAAGTGCCCTTATTGCCTTCAAGTCAAATTTTCAAAGTAGGGTTTTCACCGAAATTGAGGTCCACTGAGTCCGAAAAAGTGGTTTTCACTTTCTCTTATTAGAAATTGGTCTCTTTCTCTCTCTCGCCGATTGGTGTTGTCAATAAGGTTTCATTGAAAATCGGTCAAACGGAAGTACCACTTTAATGAGAGGATTTTTTTTCCCCAGTTTTTTTGTGATTTTCTCAAAATCAGCTCCAACAATTTTTTTAAAACTTGGTATCATTAACTGTCATACATACATCCGTGGCTTGACAAGCCACTAGTGAGTTCTGGCCTCCGCAATAAGTCTTCCCAAACATCCCTCTCCTGGACAGTTCTCCTCCACCTCCTCGATCCTCTCAATGCAGCTGCACCCCTCACAACTCCATCCTCCCATCTCAGCAGTGGTCTACTGATTGCTCCCTTTCTGTCCTTGTAACAACCATTGAGTATCCCAATCATATTTGGTAATTCCAAGGCATCAAAACAAAGTTACTTAGTCTGTCACTTTTGGTTTTGTAATACAGTTCCAAACAAATGCAGTTACAAAATATATTCTGCCTGTAATGGGTTGCCTATAAATATACAGTGACACGTGTACGACGTGTGCAGGTACCCGTCCAGTGATAGTTCTGGTGTAGTTTGTATCAATTTGCTTTGAAATGTGTATGAGAGAATACTGTTATCTTGTTAGCTAGTTCTTAATGTCATTCAGTGAGGTTTGTCAGTCAGTAACAAGTTAGTCTATGGTGGATGTAGTAAATCTTGTAACCTTCCCTGTTTTGGTCTTCTATCTGCTAACTGTAGTTGTTTGTAAATTGTTGACAAGAAGATTTGTGTGATCATATAGTTTTACGTGAAACATAAAAAGGAGATGAAAGGATATTTGGTAGTGTACGAGTTTGGAAAGTCTAAATTTTCCTCAAATAGTATGTTTAGCCGCTCCTCAAAGCTGAGTCCGTATATCCAGAGTGGTGTTTCAGTAGAGTATGTAAATTAGGAGTTTGTTGTTTATGTTTAATGTGGATCTTGTCTTTAGTAATCTATATAACTGTTTGAAACGTAAATTAAGTTCAAGTCTAGATCTGCCACTTCCGTTTGAATTTTTTTCCCAAGAAATTTATTTTAGGGGCTTCTTGGGAAGCTGGAAGTTCATCTTTCCCTCAACATTGCCATTTTATTGACATTGTAGGTGTTTTCCATCTATATAATGTTGAAACCAATTAAACATTAGTGAAGAAATTATAAATTTCAAGATTTATCAATTGTAATTATAATTAAGTTGGAAGTAAGAGAAAGTCTTCAGACACTTTTACATATTAGATTTCTTTAAATAACGTGCGACAATTAAACACTATTTATTAGTAGTATGTAAACTTCTCTAGTCAACTTAGTTTTACAGGAAAGATCAGATAATAACAGTTTAGTTCTCCAAATGTTTAATTATTCAATTTTTAATCCAGTTTATTTACTTTTTCGTTGCAAAAGACTGAGTTTGTTATAATAAAGATTAAAAAAGAAAAACTGTGAAACTAACAAAGGAGCCATGGAGATAAAGCGCTCACTTTTTTATCTTTTACTCTTTATTTTTATCGCCTTTTTATTTTTTGTTTATTCTTTATTATTGTTATTTTATTTTTTGTTTAATATCCGTTACTTTGATTTCCAGCTAAACGAGTAATTTCCTTCTTTTTTCCTCTCTTATCTGCCTACAATTTGTATTATTTTATATAAAAATAATTTATAAATGTTTTAAATAGCATTTTCATTTATTTATTTCAAAATCTAATGCTTTGAACCTTTTCCTTCGTTCCTTTTTTAATATTCGAGCTTTAATTTTCTCTTTTGAATAAAATTGTATTTTAAAAGTTTTATGTATTTTGTTTTAGCAACATTTTATATTCTTTTTTATTGCTTTCTGTTATTGGTGTAGGAAAAAGTATTTTAATTTACTCAACTTTCCTATTTTTATTTTTTGCCGCAATTATATGTTTTGAGCTGCCCTGCACAAGATGGAAACATTTTTCTGCAAATTGTCTCGCCCCGTTTGTGTGAGTGTGAACGAAATATCTAAGAAAAGAAACTA
>JAAEAF010006796.1:0-12551 GCA_011037195.1 Triatoma infestans
ATGAGGTCCAGAACCTTCCCCACCAGTCCTTCTTGGGGTACGATTTCCTCCGGTCTCAGTGTGCCGAAGATCTCGTACCGCAATCTACCTATTGCAACGCAATCAAACAGCAGGTGAGAGGCCGTCTCCTCCTCCTCCTGACACGCTCTACACAAGGACTCTATATCCACCACAACCCCACCTTGTGCAGATGTTTTTTGAACCTGCCATGCCCAGTAAACAGGCCCGTTATCAGAGAAATCTGATACCTGCTTAATCCCAGGATGTTTTTGGTCCTTCTTCTACCCAGCTCTGGCATAACCATTTTGCCGTGTTTTGCCCCAGTACTTAGCCTCCAGTATCGGTTATGCTCCCTCCGAGTCCATTCTCTCAGGGACGCTCTCGCCATACTTTTGGCTACCCCTAGAGCAGGTTCCGGTATTCGCTCCCTCCCTGGACAGTTGGTCGGCTATTTCGTTACCTGTAATCCCCTTATCCCCAGGCACCCATACTAGCCGAACTTTGTTGTGCCGGGATAATGTCTCCAGGGAGTCTCTACACTCCCTGAACAGAGGGGAGATGTTCTGAATGCCCGAAGTGCATTCAGCGCAGCCTGGCTGTCCGGGAAGATGCATATCTCTCTATTCCTAGAATCCAACGCGGGTTCTCCTCAGCACGTTATAGCATAGACTTCAGCCTGGAAAACTGTGGAGTAACCACCGAGGGGTCTCGCAATGCGTACCTCCGGCTTAACTCCATATATCCTGGCTCCAGTTCCGCAGGCTATTTTGGACCCATCCGTGAACCAGGATCCCCCAGTCTGGCCCCGTTTTTCCCAGCTTTTAGCCCACTCCGACCCTGACATTACCATCACTTGGAAGGGGAGCTCACAGTGGAATGTTGGACAGCACTCCTCCCCAGCCATCTTAAAGATAGGGCCAGGGTCAACCTTCTGAATAATGTCCAAGTGCTTGGCTAGGGAGCTTCTTTGCTTCCATTGGCCATCGTTCATTAGTCTGTGCCCTAATGTCCCTTAGTCCTCGCCTCCGCTTGTATCAAAAGATGAAGCTGTTGTACCTCCAATGCAGCCGTTGGGGCACTACAGAATACCCCCGAATACTTCTAAAGTAAATAAATATTTATTATATATTTGGTAGAACCACCATGCATTTTACTATACTATGATTTGACATTTAGGTGTAGATCCAGATACGAAGTTTGAAGAAAATCGTTGGAGCCGGTTTCGAGAAAATCGTTAAAAACTGGGGAGGGGGGAACCATTTAATAAAGTCCCGCACACTTCGCCCCCCCCCGTTGATGGATTCCGCCTGAAACCTTCGTGTCTGATGACGCGATGTTATAACCTAAACGAATAGTTTCGGGTTCCTGCGATGTTTCATTTTTGAGATATTTTCACATTTACATACACAAACAAACCCCATAGACCTTTCTCTAAAAATATATATTCGTATTCAAGTGTACGCAAACATGATGTATATTATTTCCGGTGAGAACTCAGTCCGTTAATTTCGCAATACTTCCTCTTACTTATGTATGAGTAAGAGAAAGTAAAAAATATATATTTAAGAAGTGAACAAATTATTAATCTCGCAAAATTAAGTAGAAGAAACAAAAAAAAACTAGACCTAGCAAGAGCGCATGCGTATTATAATAGTTCTAAGGCTACAGAAAAAAAAAAAAGCTGTTTTATTCTGAACGTGGTGTACGTGTATAATACAGACAAGAACGGTTTGTTTGTCAGTCGTGAATGAGGCTCGATCTAGTGAGCAAAGTTTGTGTAGTAGAAAGTAAAGAATACTTAGTTTTTTATATCATTCATTGTTTATATAACGTTAGTTAATTGAACGTTTTGTGTTATTAATATGTTAATTTATTAAATTAACACTGCTGGAAACAATATACCACCATCTCCATTATTTGTGTATGTATTCTTTTTATAACAATGATATTTACTTCTCTTAAAATTACTTGGAAAAAGTATGACTTATTTCGCTCATAAACCTTAGTAATAAATCATTTCATTAATATGAGATAAATTGTGTTTATTTATTACAATCATATTAAAAGGTTTATTAACACACGTTTCAAACAAATTTTATTGCATATATATCGTTCATAATTATAATTTCAAATAAATTATTTTAATGGAGTTTTAATTGCCATCATAGTATAAAAATATTAAATAATTTAAACATTAAATTCATTTACCAAAGCATAATGAAATAGATTATGTATTTAGTTTTTGTTTTTTTTTGTTTGAATCATAAACAGTTCATTATTTTTGATGTCTTTATCACTTTAAACAATACTTGCATTCTATAAGTGTGATTACTTAGCATACAAGAAAAATTAAAACAGAAAATATTCCAAATTTCTTTTGGAACATTTACATCTTAGGTAAAAACACAAGTTTATTCAACGGTTTATACGTTCTAAGGACCATCATGTAAGGTGTTAAAGAAAGATGACCGCAAGAACTACAAATTTCGTATCCATTTTAGTTTATCGTCCAGAATCCGTTGACTAAAGTATCTCTTCATCACTATTTTTCCTCTTACTCCTAAGTAAGAAGGAAGTATTCTAATCATGCCAAATTTTCGATATCGAGTATTCACTGGAAATACCCGTTTTGAGTCGAAAGAAGTGGTTTTTAGAAAATGGTGAACAGCATAGCTCAAAAACGAAAAATCGCAGAAAGTTCAAACTTGATATTCCGTTTGGGTATTACCCTGGGATCCAATAATAGTAGGTCAGCGGTCAAAATTCCTCTACCGGAAGTAGAGCCACTTGATTGAATGGTGATTTTTTCCACTTTTTTTTTTGCAATTTTCACGAAAATGGCTTCAATGATTTTCTTTAAATTTTTTATATCAACTACACATACAAAGATCTACAATTTTTATTTGAAACATTTCTCCGGGAAAATGCATTTAATGGCACTTTTGGGCGAGAGGTAGGGTTAGGTGTTCTCTAAAAGCGCTTTTCAGTTTATTACACAATTCTATCATCAAAATAATATTAATTATAATTAAATAAGTTGTTAAAGTTCTGATTTTGAAGAAAATCAGATGACCGGAAGTGGGTTTTTACTGAAAAGTATTTTTCCATTTTCTGCTATTATTCTAAAACGACTCCAACGATTTTCTTTAAACTATTTATGTGAACTTTTTTGATGTGGAGTGGGGTTATGTTTTCCTTTAAAATGCTATTTTAGTTTATTAAAACAATTCTACCATCTTGACGAAATTAATTAGAAATAAAATAGATTGCCAAAAATTCTGAGTTTCTAAGAAAATTGTAAACCGGAAGTGTGTTTTTACTGAACAGTTTTTTTTTTTTTCAGTTTTTGTGATTTTTTTTCCATAAAAACCTTGACGAATTTCATTAAATTTGGTATACTAACTATAATGTTTGTCAACTGAAAACTGAAGTAAGGGAAAGGTGTGTGTGTGTGTCACACCAGATTTTTTTTACTCAGTCTGATGTAGGCCATAGATTTTTTCCGGTCGTAATTGCCCACAGAGACACTTCGCCTAACATATGTATGTATAAGTAGCATACCAATTTAAAGAAAATCTTTGAAACCATTTTCGAACACAAATCATAAAAAACGGAAATATCGCCCGAATTAAATCGTACTTCGTATGTTGGATTTTGGCCAAAACTTGCATAGTGATTCCTCTAAACAAATGTCATGGTTGAGATTCCACGAACATCAGTCGCCAGTGCAGCCGAAAAATTTATACCAGGTCACTTGACGTAGAATGGGCTGAATAGCCGAAGACCTGGGGTAGAAAAAAAAGATAAACGCATAACAGTGACACAAACATACACACACACACACACACACACACACACATACATACACACACACACACATATACATACACACACACACACACACACATATACATACACATACACACACACACACACACACACACATCGAAGATTTTGTCGAAAATTGTGTTGTATACATACTAAACATAAAAATTATTCATAAAGGAAAAAAAAAAAAAAATTGTGTTATGCCCTTGAGACGATCTCACCTTGTATTTCCGGTGATATTCAATTTTAAACATTTCACGGAACACAAAGTAAAAACATTATCCAATAATATAATATGTGTTAAAAGGTTTTCTGAATTTCCTTCAAATATTCCAATTACGTATTAAGCGAACACTTAATGCGGATGGTCCACTTCCGTTCTCTTTTTTTTTCAAAAAGTGCATGGGATTCTTCCTCAAGATTGCGCAAAAAACTTCCAGATTACAACTTCTCGTCTGAGAAGTGCAACTTAACTGAATTTTTTTTCTCAGTTTTTCCCAGTTTTGTCAAAAACAGCAACAACGGACTTTCTTTACACTTCTTATTCTGTCTATACATATATATAAACACATCACTTTTATTTAAAATATTTTCACGGAAAAATTGATTTTTAGGGGGTTCTGGGGGGGGGGCTGAAAGGGCAGACTTCTTTCAGAAACGACTGTTTTATTATAGTTTTGATTCTTACTCCTATAAAACAATTTAAACTACCTAAACATTTTAGTTAAAAGTCCCAAGTTTCAAGCAAATCAACCTATTATAACTATATATCTGAAGTTAATATAAAAGGTTTAAAGAAAAACATTGAAGCCTTTTTCAATAAAATCACGTAATTAAAAAAAAAAATCTTGTGTGAAACACTCACACAACTTTCTCTTACTCCAGTTCTCAAAATTATAATTGACAAATTTTATATTTAATGTACCAAATTTAATGAAATTCGTCGAAAACTGAAAAAAACTATTCAGTAAAAGCGCACTTCCGGTTTACTGATTTTCTTCACACCCGGAATTTTGGCCAATTATTTATTTTGTAATTAATTTCATTTGGATGATAGAGTTGTATAATCAAGTATGATACAACTTTAGAGGAAGCTGTAACCCTACCCCTCTCCTAAAAGTGCCCTTAAATGAATTTTCCCAGAGAAATGTTTTATATAAAAGTTATAGATGTTTGAATGTTTAGTTTATATATGTAGTTTCAAAAAAATCGTCGGGGCGATTTTTGAGTAAATCGCGAAAAAGTGAAAAAATCATATTTAGTAAAGTGTTAAAACAAAAGGACTTCCGGTTTTCCGATTTTTCTCAAACTCGGAATTTCAACAAGATATTGAATTGTAATTAACATTATTTAAATGACCGAATTGTGTAATAACCCGAAATAGCACTTTAGAGGGTAACCTAACCCCACCCCCTCCCCCAGAAGGGCCCTTAAATCAATTTTCCCAGAGAAATGTTTCAAATAAAAGTTGTAGCTCCTTGTATATGTAGTTGATGTATCCAGTTTAAAGAAAATCCTTGGAGCCATTTTTGAGAAAAACGCAAAAAAGTAAAAAAGTCAACTTGTAAAGTGGTACTTCCGGTTGAGGAATTTTGACAGATAACGCACAGTCAGATCGCATGGTGATACCTAAACGGAATATTAAGTTTCAGTTTTCTACGGTTTTTCGTTTTTGAGCTATGCTGTTCAATACACACAGACCATTTGCTAAAAAACCACTTTTTTGGACTCAGGGGACCTCAAAACGGATATTTCCGGTGAAAACTCGATATCGAAAATTTGACACGATTACAATACTTCCTCTTACTAGGAGTAAGAGAAAGTAAAAAAGAAAAAGTAAAATCAGTTTCCGGTTGATGGATTGTGGTCGAAATTTTCTTTCCGGTCTCCTTGCTTAAGGCTAAAACGGTTTTTCATTACTATTCATAAAATTAGTCAATCAATCAAATTTATTACTAATAAAATAATCTGGTGTAAAACACTCAGACAACTTTCTCTTACTCGAGTTTTCAAAATTTTTAATTGACAAATTTTATATTTAATGTACCAAATTTAATGAAATTCGTCGAAAACTCCAAAAAAATGTTCAGTAAAAGCGCACTTCCGGTTTACTGATTTTCTTGAAACTCGTAATTTTAGCAATCTATTTATTTATAATTAATTTTGTTTGATCGTAAATTGTATAATCAACTATGATAGCACTTTAGAGAAAAACATAACCCCGCCCCTCCCTCGAAAGACCCCTTAAATGACATTATCAGGAGAAATGTTTCAATTAAAAGTTGTAGCTATTTGAATGTGTAGTTGACATACTTAGTTTTAAGAAAAATCGTTGGGTCGTATTAAAGAAAATAGCAGAAAACTGAAAAATACTTAGTAAAAACGCACTTCCGGTATTCCGATTTGTTTCACACTCGGAATTTCAACAATATATTTAATGATAATTAATATTATTTAAATGGCAGAATTGTGTAATAAACCGAAATAGCCATTTAGAGGAAAACTTTACCCCACCCTTCCCCTAAATTGCCCTTAAATTAATTTTCCCGGAAAAATGTTTCAAATAAAAGTTGTAGCTCTTTGTATGTATGGTTGATATACCAAGTTTGAAGAAAATCGTTGGAGCCATTTTTGAGAAAATCGCAAGAAAGTAGAAGTAAAATGATACTTCCGGTTGAGGAATTTTGACAAATAACCTCCTGTCGCATCACATGTTGATTCCTAAACGGAATATCAAGTTTGAACTTTCTATGATTTTTTTATTTTTCAGCTATACTGTTCACATACCACACAATTCACTTTTTTGGAGTCAGGGGACCTCATAACGGATATTTCCGGTGAAAATTCGACATCGAAAATTTGACACGATTACAATACTTCTCGTTACTAGAAGTAAGAGAAAGTAAAAAAGTCAGACCACACACATTCATGATTATTTTTCATTTTTTTTTTTTGTAAACAGTTCCAATAACTAACCTTAAACATGAGAAGTACACCTATCACGTTTTGAACCTATTTTTGGGGAAATTGTTCTTTGGAGGGGGGGACTTAGAGGAGTGGTGTCGTTTTCCTCTCCAGTGCTATTTCGAAATACCATTTGGTTTTACAAAGTTAAAATGAAAACGTTCAGTGCATATAAAGATTATGTGACTTACATTTTATTGACTGCAAGGATTGGATGTGTTGGGAATTTGGGAACGTTTAGTCGATCCCCATACTTCAATACCATATGATCAAATTGCTCATATAACAGTAGATATACAAACCTTTTATTGTTTAAGTTTAGTTTTGAACGTCTGTCGATGAGCGTTATAGCGAGAAGTTAACGTAGCGTCAGTTAACTTCTTTGTCTTTTCAGTCTGCTATGTAAGATTCCATGTTAATCGTCTTTCCAGTTATAGTCCAAGGTAACGTATATTCTAACATATGGAATAAGGATTTGATTAATGGATTAAGGATTTTTCGCGAAGCGTAAATACTATGTATTTTGATTTGATTGGATTAGTTTTGATTCGCCATTTAACTAACCAGGTCCTGCGGTTGGTCGAGGGAGAATAACGATCGAGATGAGGAGACAGAGTTATGGTATCGCCCACAAAGATAGATATTATAGTATTTAGGTTTGGAATATCTGTTATGTACATGGTATAGAGAAGAGGTCCGAGGATGCTGCCTTGGGGAACACCAGCTCTACCCAACTGTAAACAGGAGTCAGCCTTGCAGATATGATTTTAGGATAAGGTAGTAGGTGTGAGGTCCCTTCAGCTTACACAGCAGGCCCTCGTTCCCCATTCTCTATCAAACGCCTGAGCGACATCAAGGAAAACACTCGTGCAATACTGCTTCCTTTGTTACAGTTGTAAATTTCAATAAAATAAAAACATTGTATTATTTATTGAATTTTTCTTTTTTATTGTAAATGAATCTATCTTCTATTCTTGGACCGTGGGGAGATCAGTTTAAATTTCGCTTGGTTTATTCTTACTACTGTATGCCACTGTGTAAATAAGTCACTTCCTATTTTACTTAGCAATTTCACATATGCATTTTTGTTTCATAAAATTGAGTACATCGAACAAAAAATTAACCCTTGAACGCCAGCTGAGGGACTGTACTTCCAGTAAAGTACTTTGCGAAGTTTAAATTTTTTTAAATATAGGTGATGTATTTTAGAAAGTTAATTTTCATGAGGAAACAATTTTGAGATGTTCTGTGATTTTTTGTTTGGTGATATTTTGTTCTTACAGAACAAATAATGAGGATTTCCATCCTCATTCAGAAGGAAATCAGAGATCAAATTATGCACTGGAACAAAAAAGAAATCTATTTATTTTTACACGGTTGGATGAACATTTTATCAAGTCAAAGTAATTTCAGTTTCATTGATTCAATAACCATCAGGATTTCGCGATTAATAATATGCATGAATGTTTTTTAGTATATTAAACATTGCTTTTATTTATGATTCATAAACTAATGTTATATGCATGCGAAGTTCGATTTAAAAAGCTATACATAAATTATTGATTGAACTAATTTATTTATTTATTTAGATTCATATATGGGCAAATGCCCTTTTTACAATATTCGTAATATTAAATACAAAAGCAAACCAAAACAATAAACATATAAATACAATGTTATAATATTATAATGCAAATATAAAAATATATAATATAAGAATATAAAATTTAAAATAGTAAGAGGAAGTATTGTAATCGTGTCAAAATTTTCTATACCGCGTTTTCACCGGAAATATCCGTTTTGAGGTCCCCTGAGTCCAAAAATAGTCTGTGTGCGTGTTTTTAGCTAAAAAACGAAAAACCGTAGAAAGTTGAAATTTGATATCACGTTTGGGTAACACCATGGGATCTGACAATACGTTATCTGTCAAAATTCCTCAACCGGAAGTACCACTTTAAGAATTTTTTTTTTTATACTTTTTTGTGATTTTCTCCAAAGTTGCTCCGACGATTTTCTTCAAGCTTTCTATAACAACTATCAATACAAAAATATACAACTTTTATTTAAAACATTTCACTGGAAAAATTCATTTAAGGGCACTTCTGGGGGAGGGGTAGTATTAGGTTTTCCTCTAATGTGCTATTTCAGTGCTAGTTTCAGTAATATTATAAAATATTATCATCTAAATAATATTAATTAGAATTAAATATGTTGTTGAAATTCCGAGTTTGAAAAAAGTAGTTGATCGGAAGTGCGTTTTTACTGAAATGTATTTTTCAGTTTTCTGTCTTTTCTCGAAAACGGCTACACCGATTTTCTTAAACAAGTAGTAATGTGGACTACACGTATAAAGAGCTACATTTTTTAATTATAACATTTCTCCTAGTTAAGTCATTTAAGGGGGCTTTTGGGGGAGGGGTGGGGTTATGTTTTACTCTAAAATACTATCATAGTTGATTATACAATTCTATCATCCAAACAAAATTAATTAAAAATAAATAAATGGCCAAAATTCCGAGTTTCAATTAAAATTAGTAAACCGGAAGTGCGCTTTTACTGAACATTTTTTTTCCAGTTTTCGACGAACTCCAACGAATTTCAGAAATCTGGTACACAAACTCTAAAATTTGTCAACTACAGTTTTGAAAAGTGGACTAAGAGAAAGTTGTGTGAGTGTTTCACAACCGATTTTTTTTTATATTAGATGAGAACAGTAAACAAAAAGTTAACTTTTTTTCGTTTTTGTGTTCGGGTAGTTTCTCTCCTCGGAATATACCTATGCGCGAGTTCTTTAAAAAGAATGGCCGTATTGTGACATAACATTGCTAAAAAAGAAATAAATACATAAAAATAATAATATTTAAGAGTGAAATCGAAGGGATCAGATCAGAGTTTAGCGCACTGGGTCCCGGGTTCGAGTCCAGCTGTGCTGCTCTTAAATTTTCTCTTCCTAGAAGCCTCTGCAGCTCACTGTCTGGTGTTGGACAGTATTGTTTGCAACGAAAGAACACTAACCGACGCTCGTCAGTGCACTGGGCATCAATGACCATAGATATTGACGCGCCTTAAATTAAAAAAAAAAAATGATCTCCTTTTATACTTGTGTAATAGTAACCACACATACAAAGAGCTGCAAGTTGTATTAAAAACATTTCTTTGGGAAAATTCATTTAAGGGAATTATTGTGGATGGGGTGTGGGATTGTGTTTTCCTGTAAAGTGTTATTTCGTTTATTATATCATTCTATTTGTAATTATAATAATTATAATTTAATAATCAATAATATAATATATATTAATTATTATATAAATAAAATATGATATATAATTTTCTTTTTTTTTTGGCGTTTCGTCAAACAAAGGTCCATTTAGCAACCCCTCGAACTGTTTTCTTCTCGAGCCGATTCTACTCTAACTGGGATGGCACATGCCCCGCTGTTTTCTGTAAGGCATCCAACGCGTTATCTTGGCGGGCAAGATATGTTGGAGCCACAGGATATTGGACATGGTTCCAAACATCTCCACTTAGATCATCGATCCAGTCGACGAGGGGGAGTGTGGATACTTAAGTAGTGCCATCCTTTACAAGCCGTATAAAATAAATAAATCTTTTATCTGTCAAAACAAATTCCATGTCATTAATCTATCTCTGATTAATCTATCAAGTAAATATATTTATGAAACATGATGTTATGTATACTATATAATATCTATATCACATATAATCCATAAATTAAAAATTTAATAAGGTAAATAAATTTGTACTTAATGGCTTGTGATGGATGCAAAACATTAAAATATATGAATTTATAAATAAATCAAAATTATAAAAATATTGACATTCCCTTGCAAAAGGACAAGCCAGGTATACAAGTCCAGTTACTGGTACGGTACAAGAACAATTATGGCATTGTACTACCCCCTTCTCCTCAAAGGGGAGGAATTGAAGAAACAAAGAGAAGAGATATTTTAAAGACAGACTTGTGCTAGAAATCAAGGTGAAAGCATCAGACCAGTATCCGATACCAGTATCAAGTTATAAGAATTTATTATAAGATTTTATTGTGATTCTCAAAGTACTTAATTTCTCTTAGAGAATATATTTAAATTAATCTACCAGTGTGTTCTTAATTATTCTTAATACTTCTATCTCTATCTCCAACATACTTACAAGCCCCTTTCACTAAAACGCTCACGCCACAAGCTACCAACTACTACAAACATCACATCATCACATTACAGACTCAACTCATAATTTTGCAAATGGCTACTTGCATCCTAGAGGAAATACTTTTATAAATATTCCTTCTCTACAAATTTCCTAAATCTAATTAGGGTGTAGTACTTTTATAATTATTTCTACACCCTTTGAGATAATGTTATTTACACTATTTACAGCTCATTAAACCATCATTCACTCGATAAAAACGTGCACTCTAATAAATACAAGCTCGCTAATAAATACATTCATTCCTTTAATTATATACATTCCATTCACACAAGGGAGAGTACTCGATATTCCTCTCCCCTTTATTAAAAAAAAAAAAAAAAATCTAAACAATATGTATAATCTATATAATTATCATAAAATGTGGTGCCAAAATTCCGAATTTACTGCAAATTTTTTTCACTGGATGTGCGAATTTACTGAACGAGTATTTTTAATTTTGTGTGATTTTCTCCATGGAAATACCTACTTTATTAAACACTAATAAGAATTAATAGTGTACGAAAATTTGGCATTTCAGCAAGAGATAAAAATTACATTTATTATCTATCTTTGAAATTTAATACTTTTGAACCAAACTTTGTTTTTTTTTTTTTTTTACCTTTATCAATGTTGTAAATCCATTTTACAATTGAAGCCATCAAAATATTATCAATAAAATTTCACCATCAAGAACATTGATGTTTATTTTGATATATTTCCAATTTACCATCCAAAATTAAAATAATTTCACATTAAAGAAACACATCGTTCAGATTAAATAGACATTTTAAAAATATACCTAGTTAGCAAACATGTTTTAGATATTATAAAAATATATTGAACTAAAAACCATGTTAGGCTTGACGTTAACAATAATTATATGGTAAACGAAAGATGGACATATATAACATGCCCTAATTATTAATAAAAACATTTTCACTTTAATGATTGGTCGGCCTCCACCCACTATACTAGGATAATTCCCAGTTTTGGAAACACTTCCACATGACATATTCTTCTGTAGAAAAAAAAAAAGATACATAAAAAAAAAAGTAAAACTATAGTGTCCAATCACTGTAAATTAGTAATTACACAGACCAATTATATACACGCCTAGCATGACTCAATTTCTGTCCAATCCAGTTACTTCGTTACCTAATTTATTTTCTCAATTATTTTTTTCGGTTTTCTTTTCAAATCAATGAAGATTTTTTTTTTCATCTCTGTAATAGAAAATTCTGATTTGGAAAATTATAATAGAATTATTATTAATAAAACTCTGATGTAAAACACTCATACGTCTTTCTCTTACAAATAGAAACGTTTAATTGCTCTTAACATTGAAGTATTAGATGATAGTAGGTATAAAGATTACTTCTCAGCAAATAGCTGGTAGTGAATATGTATTTGAGGTCTTCTGAGTCCCAAAAAACTGGTTTTTAGAAATTAGTCTCTGTGTGTGTGTGGGTAGTCAGCATAACTGAAAAACTGAAAATCCTACGCTTAATCTAGCAGTCTCTTAAGTTACTTGAAATCTAAAATCACAAAAT
>JAAEAF010006798.1:0-65804 GCA_011037195.1 Triatoma infestans
AAAGTGCTATTTCAGTTTATTAGACAATTCTGCCATCTAAATAATGTTAATTAGAATTAAATATATTGTTGAATTTCCGAGTTTGAAAAAATCGGATAACCGGAAGTGCGTTTACTTTACCACTTTAATAAATGATTTATTCACTTGTTCGCAATTTTCTTCAAAAAATGACTCCGACGATTTTTTTGAAACTTCGTATATAAACTAAACATGCAAAGACCTACAACTTTTATCTCAAACATTTATCTGGGAAAATTCATTTAAGGGCACTTTTAGGGAAGGGGTGGGGTTAGATTTTCATCAAAGTGCTATCCTAGCTGATTATACAATTCTATCATCCAACCATAATTAGTTAGAAATAAATAGTTCGGCTGAAATTCCGAGTTTCAAGAAAATTAGTAAACCGGAAGTGCGCTTTTACTGAATAGTTTTTCAGTTTTCGAAAAATTTCATTAAAATTGGTACACAAACTATAAAATTTGTTAATTATCATTTTGAGAACTGGAGTAAGAGAAAGTTGTGTGAGTGTTTACAACATAAGTAAGAGTTTATAGGGGAAACAAGTTTGTTAGCATTTCATGGCGAATATCATTTAGAGTGTAGTTTCATTGCTGTCCAAAAGGCAGCGCCAGTAACTTTTAACAAAACTAATAGAAATGTTGTCAGAATTAATTTTTAAAGAACAATGGTCCGTGCTATTAAATGGTATTTTAGAGAAAAGCTTCCACAGAATTATCCAAAAAATAAATTACCCTGAAAAGAAATGCTTAAAATAAAAGTGATAAGCTTTTATCTATTTAGATAGAATACGGAATTTAAAGAAAATCATTGGAGCAATTTTGGAGAAAATCGCGAAAAAATGGAAAAAAAAAAATCTATTCTAATAAAGTCGCGCACTTTTGCTTGATAGACTTTTCAACCAACTTATTAGATGTGATAGTGGTACTTAAACGGAAGTACCGTTTATTTAAATCATTTATATGTAAAACACAGTACACAGAGAGACATTTGACAGACAAAACTGACACGATCACATAATTTCCTTTCAAAGTAAGAAAAAGTAATTAATTCTTTAGAGTCGCATTTCCAAGTGTCGAATCATGTCCGAAAACTTCATGCCGGATACGTTGGTGATTTCTAAGAGATAAGTTTTAACGTTATTTACAATTCTCAGTAATTTTGAACAATGACTGTTAACACTATTACATAAAGGCAAAAATATGATAAATTTGTCTATTTAACACTTACAATTAATTCAGAAATAATATAATATGTTTTTTCAACTTGGGTTGCACATTATGATCAAGGATCGTTTTAATCATCAATTTCTTAGATTGGTAATAAAATAGTCCCAGACTTATTCAAAAAACATATTATAATAATAAAAGAAAACCTGTTACACTCTATAAAATTGTTGATGTAGTCGTGATAATCTATAAAGATAATAACCCCGGTGTGAATATAAAATTACAGCCCAAGTACAAAGGACCTTGTATTAGGAAAATATTATCATACTACAGATAAATAATAAAAGATAATGGTAGCAAGTTTCAAAAATCCCTTACAATAGGTATTGTATCTCTTGATAATATAAAACCTCATAAAGCTAATTTTGGTTTGTGTTTAGTAAAATATTAATGAATAATTATCTGAAGTTTCAGTTCCAACGTATATCTGTTTTTTGTAAAAGTTAAGAATGCATATTGCATAAAAACTACTACGTTTCTTTAAATAAATTCATTGCCTTTATATTCATGGCCTAAGAATTAAGATCATTTATTTAATCCTTATAAATTGATTTTTTTATTGTTTATTGGATTGTCTTGTTGCTTTGAGTTGATAAGTTTTTTTTTTTTTTGTTTTTTTTAAGGCACTTAACTGCTACAGGTCATTGTGCCTGAGTTGATAAGTGTATGCTGATTATTTTATTATATATTTATGTCAGTTATGGATTGTGGTCAAACCATCTCATTATATAGAGAAATTATGAAATCAGTGTTGCCACTAACACCTAATACGAGAAGGTAAAACGGAGGTTTATAATTAAGCTAGAGTTAAAAGTGTACATTATTACGTATTTTTGTCAGTTTACTTTTTGTACAGTAAATGTTATAATTATTACATGCTTTTCCAATGTTTTATGCCATACTTATCTTTAAGAAACTTTTATTTGTAATCTTTTGTTTCTGAAAAAATTGTTTTTAGTTAGTTCTAAGTAATCTGAAACATTAAAATTCAAATGTTTTTTTTCAATATTATTGGCGCTCTTTACAGTGTTAATAATTCTCTATCTGTCTCGATTGGTCGGTTGGTATTTGTTTATTTATGTTAGGACAAATGAGTAATAATTTGAAATTTAAAGAAAATCTGTCATTTTATATGTAACCGTATTTTTACGATCTCTTGAGGTACTGGAGATCCCAGGAGCTGTCAGCTGTACTGGAGTATCAGCTAGAGCTGTAGAGGAGAATATAGGGATCTGGGGCGAAGCCTCCGGTGAACAAATAAGAGGAAACATTTTATTAAATTTTTTTCTATGTGTGGCTGCTTATTACTTTTAAGTTGGTAAAACAATCAAACTAATTAGTTCCAGGAATATAATCCTTTTAGGACATCGTCATATGGTTTGTAAATCATGTTATAATAATTATTGAAAAAAAAAAATAGTTACTTATTTGACATTATTTGAAAAGCGATTAATCGACTAAGTACCACTATTATATACACAAAATCTGTTTATCGCACTTTTAAATTATCCAATAACAACTGCTGTTTTCAATTCGTGTTTATATGTGTATGTGTGTGTGTGTTTTTAGGGGACACAAAAGGAATGTATGAAGCTCAAACTTGATTTTCCTTTACTTATAAACAAAGCTACTAACAGGAAAGTTTAGTTGTGTTACAATTTTTTTTTATACTTTCCTAAATATCTTGAATACGGTGCGTCGAAGCTAAATTTGGCTCCCTGAAGGGGTTACCTTCGACCTTGACTCGACTCCTTGAAGTTTCACAAGGAGTTTTGAAGTTTCACAGGTAACAGATTACCTGCTGAAATCTGTACCGCCGAGATCTTAAAAATGGTATATAATACGGAGGGGGGTGCCGTTATATTTCAAATTAGCTTTAGATAATTTACAATTCCAATTACAGTAAACATGATGAGTTTCTAAACATGTATAAGAATTAGAATGATGCAGGGGGGGGGACTCCAACCCAACCACTGCGGCTTCCTATTGACGCTTATTGTGCTAACCCCTCAGTACCTAGTAGAGAAAGCCCCCCCTCTTCATGAGGTCCAGGACCTTCCCCACCAGTCCTTCTTGAAGTACGATTTCCTCCAGCCTCAGAGTGCCGAAGATCTCGTACCGCAATCAGACAACAGGTGAGAGGCCGTCTCCTCCTCCTCCTCCTGACACAGAGTCTGCACAAGGGCTCTGAATCCACCAATCCCACCTGGTGCAGATGTTTCTTGAATCTGCCCATGCCCAGTAAATAGGCCCGTTATCAGAAAAATCTGATACTAGTTTAAACCCAGGGTGCCTCTGGTTCTTCTTCTACACAGTTCTGGCAACAAACATTTTGCCATGTTTTGCCCCAGTACTTAGCGTCCAGTGACGATGATGCTCTCTCCGAGTCCATTCTCTCAGAGACGCGCTCGCCATACTTCTGGCTATTCCCAGAACAGGTTCCGGCCCACAGAAAGGATTGTTCGCTCCCTCACTGGCCACTTGGTCGGCTATTTCGTTATCTTTGATCCCCTTGTGCCCCGGCACCCATACTAGCCAAACTTTGTTGTGCCAGGATAATGCCTCCGGCGAGTCTCTACACTCCCTGACTAGGGAAGAAGTACATTCAGCGCAGCCTGGCTGTCCGAGAAGGTGCATATCTCTCTATTCCTAGAGGCTATACGCAAATGCACCTCAGTACATAAACAAACATGTATAAACTATCTTCTAAATTACTGAAATGATTACAGAAAAAAAATAGCGAACATTTGAGTGAAACGCTCAGTGAAGATGGACCACCATAGTCGGTCAGACAGCGGAGCCTTCTTAGCAAATAAGTGAATAAATAAATAAAACTATGAAAAACCATATTAAGAGAAAATCATGTGATTTATCACACCATATTGTTTGAAAATACACACATCGTTGTCTTTTCTATATTCATCATTCACAGATATATATAATGAGGGTAAAATACTTCACGCAACTTTTTCTTACTGCAGTTTTTTCAAAATTGTAATTGAACAATCGCAATACTTCCTCTTACTAGGAAAGTATAGAGAAAGTAAAAAGTTGATACAATTTTAAAATTTCGCAAATTTCAACTACCTTTAATTTCATTTTATGATATTAAAACCTTAATTTCATTATCTATTATTATAGCCCTCTTTCGTCGCTGCCTCACATAATTATGAAAATCTAAAATATGAAAATAAAAAGTTTCAAAAAATATATATATGTGTGTGTGATCAAATTTAAACTGACTAATTTAAATCATAGTTGAATAAAGTTTTAATTAAATTTTATTATAAAGTGAAAACTTATAACCCTCACAGCCGAAATTCCAGCCATCCAAACTGCGCAGATCAATAAGTAAGGCTCCTCAAATCTGTATTGCAAAACTTGGGAAATTTATTTTGCATCAATTGTGAATGTATAAATAATGTATTTTATGAACACGACCAACAAACGGGAAAATTTCACGTTATATATGAGTTATGTCGCAATGTTGAGCATGGAAGAATGAATCCATTTGGTTTTTAAAGGTTTTATAATTGTTACTTTTTTATATAACTTATAGTAATTTTTCTTATAATTTGATTTTTCCCTATTGAATAAGGATATGCGCGTATCTATGAACTGTTTAGTAACTTAATATATAAAGCTATATTGTAAAATTGTTTACCATCTAGTTCAATATATATTGCAACATTCAGCTGAATGAACGCATTCGCTAACAATATCTTTCCTTCAATTATGGTAATAGTTTTATTTTACTGTCGTTTTGTTGTGTGTACATGCTAAAGTTCTTGAAAAATTTCCAAGTTAAACAAACCTCAAATCTAAGATGCCAAGGTAGTTGGCCATTATTAACGTTCACTAACAAAATCACTGTATTTATCATAATAATGGACTAATAAAATCCTTCAAAACCAATAGCCGTTTATCTCGAATAAATATTGCCAGAAAAGAAAGAGAGCCTTTCAATGTAAAATCATCTGTACTTTTTTTCAGGAATTTCTGAGAGAATGTAGGTAAATTTGGAAATAAGCTATAGGGTAGCTAAACCGAAGAAGTTGGAGGCCAAAAACATTTAGTGGCCCTACATATAGTATATGAACTAGCAGCCTTGGTCTCGTATATTGTGCTTATAATATCAATTATTTATAAAATGGATGATAGAGAGGTAAGGAAGAAGAGAGAAAAGCAATGCGCGAATTCTGAAAAAAAAGTGCGACTCGATTGATACGTACTTACACGGTCAAAAGCGAAGAGAAGCAAGGAAAGTCCTTAGAGACATTAGAAACCCAAAGAAGAAAAAATCCACAGGGATATGTGTGGTAGGTAATAAAGAATGGTTCATTTCCTGCCGTCTTGGTGCAGTAGTCGGCGTTGCTTTAAAAAAAACAAAAAAAAAACCTGCTACCAACTGTAACACGTTCTACCCAAGAGAAGACAAAATGTTTTTTAGCAGAAAGGGAACAAGTATCAGCACTCAATGAATTTTGATCTATTGACCTAGAATTGCATAGGATGCATTTTTTAGAACTAGAAGTCATGCACATTTTAAAGAATGTTACAAGTTAAACATATTTTGAGTGATAAAATATACACCTTTGTAGATGATTTACAGGCGATATCTGGATGTTCTCTTCTAATAAAAATAAAGAGTCCACAAAAAATATTTTCCTATACAATCTACATAGGTTCCTCCACTGCAATCTAAAACATTTGTATTCAGCAATTATAACGCTAATACATTTTCCTCAATCAAAATTTATAATATAAAGTTTGAGCGCTTGAAATAGATAAGTATGCAAGCGTATACCACCAATAAAACAAGTGGCAGAAAACATGTCAAAATTTCGGAGACTGATAGAAATCTGTATTGACTGTACATTTTTGATTACTCGATTGGTTAGAAAATATCCTTATAAAAGACCTTATACATACACTTTAATTTGGATTCCAAATAAATAAATTTGTAACCATGCATTCCAAATGTTTGAGCATCAATTTTTCTCTATAAAATTATCTATTAAAGAACTTTAGATTCATGCGAAGATTGAAATTATAGAAAATATATAAAAATTTAAATGCAGAAAGCATGCACCATATCACAGGACAAAACAGTTTCATCAAAAATACAAAGCACAACAAGAAATTAATTTAGTATTTTTCCATTAATTTAATTTAAAAATTATTACAATGATATTCCTTTAATAGTTTGATTAGGAATGTGTATATGTATGAGATAAACAAGGCATTTTGCTTTACTTACTGCAAGGATAGAGGTCTAAATAAAAAAATTGCTTGGTAATTATAAGAAATTTTTTGTATTTTGTTTGTATACTTATATTAAATGTATTTATTAGATTGGAAATAGTGTAAAAAATAAAAAGACAAGAGAGCTAGGAAGGGACCGCGGTGAATGAAAGAAATTTTGTAATGTCTCCATATTGCAACCGCGGTAGAATTATTAAGAAGGAAAGTTAATTTCGAAACATTAAATTGTATGTTATACTCTAAGAAGAAGAAGAGAATAAAAAAAAAATTCATTAAGTTGAATAACAGTTCACTTTTTGGCCTTGTATTGTTTAAGTGATTAAAAGTGAAGACCAACGTAAATTCCCTTATTATATTCGTTTTCCCTTTACCAATTGTATCGGTAATTTCCTAAACATTTTCTTGCATTTTCGCGCAGATAATTCCGTGACTCAGATATCTTTTTGATGTACCGCGTGATGTTGTGACTATCATTCCATATATGTAAGTCTACGAAGTTGACTGTTGATCCGTCTCTATGTAATATAAAGTTGTAGTTCTGTAAAATTTAATTGTGCTTTCAAATCATAAAGGGCGTCAAACCCGAGATTAATATTTTTATTTAATTTTGGTACAACGTAAAATCAGTTGTCAGTAATTTGATGTTCAATAAAGTTTGTTTATTACTATACGTTTTGATTTCTTATTTGTGGCAGTAGTGATGTACATATTGTATAGGTAGCTCCCGTTTATCTTCATTAATATGCTATTTTCAAAATCTTATCATTATAGAATATTCTTACATACGTACATGATGTAATGTCAGATCCTCTGTTTCATATTCTCTTAAGGTTAACCTCACTTCGGGACATTTCTTACTTTTTTCAGGAGTACCAATATTACCATTTAATACTATCCAGTGAATTCTTATTACGAATTTCTTTCGTTTTGTAGTAAATATGGAATACGCAAACATTCAAATCACTTGCTGTTCAATTGACTCATTCATTTTTATAAGTACACGGGAACTACAGAGGTGGAAAAAAGAAAGTTACACTTCCTTTGTCGTATTTTAATTCAAATTTTGCCCGTTTGAACATTAGAGATGGTGGGGGAACAAGTAACAACTTAATAACCCAAGCCAGGTAGGGAAGTGAAGAGCGCGCCAATTACATAGCGCCATCATATATTTGAATTTAACACCACAAATTCCGCAAAAATGCCTAATATTTTTTTGGAAAAATGTATGAAAGAAAATGATGGTTTACATCTGTACTTTGAGCATTCTAGGTTGAAAGAAAATCATTGATGTAGTTTTCGAGAAAATTCCAAAATATTCACATGCCTATTAGTAGGTGATGAAACCATATATTACAGTACTAAGTAGTACGAAGGAATAGGATTGTGAGTTTCGGTCTTTTTAAAAAGATAAAAAAAACTTAAATTCTTGCCGACGTTTCGACAAATATATTGTCTTTTTCAAGGCATAAAAAATAAAAAAACTATTAAATAATCTTCAAAACATATCAAACTTGAAAACTTATGTATAATTTTGGAAACAAAAGTTGAGAACACCTCAACACCACAGAGAATAGTGATACCACTAAGTAGTACTTTAGAGGACGCTAGCGTTCCCTCAGACCCCTCCCAAAAATAAATTTTCCCGTGAAAATATTTCAAATAAAAGTGATAGGCATTTGTATGTGGTGTGGACAGGATACGAAATTTCCAGAAAACGCGATAAATTGAGGGAAAAAAATGTGCACTTCCGGTTGATGAATTTTGTCAGAAATTTCATAATTATTGCAAACAGGTACCTATTGGCTTGGCATCTAGCCTTCGTGACCGATGCGGTGGTAGTACCTTAACGGAATGTCATGTTTGAGCTCCCTGTGATTTTTCGTTTTTGAGATGGTCTGTTAACAAACCAAACATACAGATCATTCGCTATAAACATTATTACTTTCTCTAACTCCTGGTAAGAGGAAGTGTTGCTATCGTGCCAGATTTTTTCGAACTTTAGTTTTTTTATAGGAAATTCATATACTGCGAGAGAATGACTCTTCCAGGAATAGGCTTCAACTAGTTTCGCAACTTTTTAAAATCAGATGACTATTAGCTATGTTTCATGTATTATTTCGTTAATTGTTTAGCTTTTGGCCAAACCAGTATAGTATGAAATTGTCAATACCAATAAATTTGAATGAGTCATTATTATTATTGCAAACAGGTACCTATTGGCTTGGGATCTAGCCTACATGGCTTTATCTCCCCAATTCATCCCCCCTAGGAGTCTACCGGTCAGCCTGCAATATCCCAAAACATCCTTTAACTCCAACTCACCCAGGCTATCATCTCACGGAGATTGGTGCCCTCCCAAACACACGAAACCTAGTACCAGCGAAGCGGGAACACTGACATAAGTAGTGGTACGCCGTTTCCGTGACTCCATCATCACAGTTCTGACATGTAAGGCTAGACGTCCTCTCAAAATTATGCAAATGACTAGAGACACCCATGTGTGTCCGGTCACTACACCCACCAAGGTTCTCAGTCCTAACCTACTAAGAGTCAGGAGGTAGTCTGAAACCCCCCGCTTGGTTCCTTTGATGAATCTTTTAGCCTGGTGGCACTCCTGCGTGTCCTCCTAGTATTTCTCCAAAACACTGGTCTCCCAAAGTCTGATCTGGCTGTCACAAAATCTCTTAGTGACGGCAAGGGTTGGTTTGGAACCACAAAAAAGGTAAAGATGTTCCCTCCTTAGCCAGGCGATCCGCCCTCTCATTGCCTTCCATTCCCGCATGTCCGGGCACCCAAGCTGCACTCTGCCCCTCCGAGCTAAGGCATTTAGCCTTCTCCTACCAATTTCTTCCAACACGGCTTGGTCAAAGCCTTCAGTGCGGCCTATCAGAGAATATCCGCACCTCTTTAATCTCTCCCTGCCACTCCCCCGCAAGACAGCAGCATTCAATAATACCAACAACCTCAGACTGAAAGAAATCTATCTATCTATCTACCTCTCTATCCACCTGTCTATCTAACTTTCTATCCATCTGCCTATCTATGTGTCTATTTATCTACCTACCTAGTCTCGGAACTATACCACCCTAGGTCACCGAGCTCCCTCTGTCTACTAACTACTGCAACCATGCTCCCGCTCCTGCAGACCAGTTTCCTCCTGCCTAAAGCCATCTGAATAGCAGCGAATAATGCCGTTACCCGCCTCAGTTTTCAGCCTGGTAAGTGTTTTCCCCTAGACTACCAATGCTAATCTCATAATCCCTCTCAAATCCCCTTTTCTTGCTCGTCTCATCAATTTTAGAGAGCAGAAATTGGTTTACTTGTCTAGTCTTATCCTCGATCCTAGCGTTGATCCTCCCCGGAAGGTTCTCATCCATTCTCTCTTACATCTCATTCTGAGATAACCCTTCATCGCATCACCCACAACCACATACTGAAGAGGGGTTAGCTCCAAGATCTCCAGTATCACCGTCGATGTCGTTCTCATCGCACCCATTATGGCCAAATGATTCATTCTTACCACTGATCTTTTTGCATCCTGACACTGCAAAGAGATTGCATCATCTGTTGTTTTATTGTCCCAAATATTGTTCAAACATTCACTGATAATGTGACAACAAAAAGCTAATCAATATTCTAAATTACGAGAAAAAATATATATATTTGTTGCCTAAATATTGTTATAAATAATATTCCTGAAGTGGTAATTATTCTTTAAAGGTGAAATAATGCTTCTTTTTTTCGGATATAAATTTGTTAACTACTTACTACGGTGTGTACAGTGGGTATAAATATTCAAGAATCAGGGATTAATAATGCTGCTGTACACAGATGGTTTTTTTTTTTTTTTTTGACCTCATCGTGGAGAGATGCTCAACATAAACTTAATATCAATTGTGAGGAAAACAGTTAATGTACCTTTAAAAAAAAAGTTGGACTGTTACAAACATTAAACCCCTCTATTTTAATAGAGAAATAATCAATATAAAATCACTTTTTATTTGTTTAGAAGTCCCTCTTCCATCCAGGAAAAATGTAGAAAAGCTACACAGCATTTCATTGCAAAGAGTCAGTTGGCATGCAATACCTCAGGTGCTAAAAATTTCTATATATGATTTAACTCATATAGGTGGCAATATAGCAATATAGATTATTTAACTCTCTTTTTCATCTACTATATTATACTGATCTGGGTCATCCCTTACATTAATATGACAGAATAAAAATAAAATTCTTCAAGTAATTACTATGTTTTCCTATACTATACTCATGTATACGAGTAGAACAACATGTGGGCACCAGTTCAAAAGACATATGAACTGGTCGTATAAATTACTAACATTGCCAGAAGATTGTATTTCTCGAGATTGAGATAACAAATACATTCCCTTTAGATAACTGGCCCATCCATTTATTCAGTTTCCAGGTACATGAAATTTGGCAAGCGTTTCATGATCTTTTAAAACATATGAAAATCAGTTACGAGAAATATAAAAAAAAAAAAAATATGCATAAACCGAGATAATGACACCGCTCTCAAAGCAATCTATAAATTCTGTATTATAGAATTATAATACCTCCATTATTATTTGATAGCACGAATCTTTCATTAAAAATGCACCTTAGTAAAGTAAAATTACTTTCAAAAATCCGGTTAACATCTAAAAAATTATACAATCCTTTATATTTTAGGTAAAAAATATACATTTAACCCAAATAATTTATGCCAGTTATGTAATTTGAATGAGGCGGATGATCTATTGCACTTCTTTCTTGTATTCCCTTTATATTATATTAAAAATATGTTTCTGCACTGGTTTATTGGCCTTCCAGATGTATTTCTATATCATTTTTAAATGTGAACACAAATGAGAAGGTAAATAAACTGTTTTTCCCCTTAATTGCTGGGAAAAAAGATTGAATTATTCTTTTTAATGCGCTGGCTCTGCTATACTATTAATTATATAATTATTCATTTTATTGTTAATGAGAGATGTACCACTTTTTTGTCTTCCCTATAAGGGATCTAATGAAAATGTATCATTTGCCTTACAATAGCAATTTTTCTTTTGACTTCGATATAGTCATAATTTATATTCTATATAATTTAATTTGAAGCGATTTCATTCTGTTTTAATGCATTTAGTATAGAATTGCTTTGTTTTGTTACAGTGTGAGATGAACTCCATTATTATAAATACACTTTGTTATTGGCAGTTAATAATACTATTCTAACTACTTATTCTATTTTGTTGTAACTGTCTTGTTTTTTAAAAAACACTTCAATTTTTTTGTTTTTGGAAATTTTAAGGGGTTATCCATTTGTCAATAGAAATTTTGTAAAATTATGTATATCTCTCACATTTTCCGCATTCCAGCAGAAAGGGCTTGGCGAAAAGAGAGAATACCTGCAAGTCAAGCGTTTTTAAATAATATAAAAATGCTCGATATTATAATCAGATGGACAAAATAATAATATTTGAATTTTAAATGATTTTTTTTTTTTTTTTTAAACTAACCCTAACAATATTTTTAATTCTCATCATAAAGGCATTTTTAAAATATTTCTCTTAACAAACATTTTAGCAAACTCTTCGAAATTTATGCGTACCGTTAAAAAACGCAAATAAGGGATAGGTAATAAATATAAACAAAATACATTATTTAACATTTAACAAATTTATACAGAAGTATCAAAATAAAAAATTATTCTCTCATGTTTCAGAAAAAAAAAATCATTGTATATCAAACATGAAACGTAATTATTGTATTATACATTTATATAAACGAATTTGAAACAATTTATGACAGTAAATTACAGCAATAAACTTATCATCAGAAAACTATATTCTGAATAAAATAAACATATTAATAAACCGTTTCATATAAAAAATAAGAGAAAATAATAAAATTACCGCCTCTTTAGCAGCGGTAAGAGAAAGTAACAATGGAGATGAAACTAACTGATAATATCAGAATCTTTACATGTTATTAATTAAGTAAACCACCATATTTTATTTTTTAAATGAAATGAAAAGCAAACCTTAAAATTCTGCAAATTAGGCAATATAAAAAAGCAGCAAATAAAAAGTCTTTTATATATACCTGGTATTACTAAGATAAAATAAAAATGTTCAGAAATTGTTTTTTTAAACTAAGAATATTCTTTAACATGTAAATAAAATGATGTAACTAATACAAAATATATAGCTGGAACATATTCAAATATAATAAAATAAAAGTGAAAAAATTAGTGGCTGAACAATGGTGAACAGATCTTTTAGAATTCTGCCGCCATTTTCATGAAAAGCTTTTCGAGTTTTCGGGTTGAGATCGCTTCAGTGGTTTGCTTGATACCGACGTTCCGTCCATATTGCAATAAACTTCTTCAGGGTCCTGAAGAATATGGACGTAACGTCGGTTTCTAGCAAGCATTAATGCGGACACAACCCGGGAACTCAAGTGTTTTTCAAAGATGAACTGTTTTACAAAAAGTAAAGCAATTGATTCAATCGCTCATTTGGCGCACGATGCAAGTGCTGCCCACAAAGGAATGCCAATTTATGGGCATATTGCACTGGTGCTGGCACTCTAACAGTTCCCGCCCAATTGAAATACAAATGGCACATTTTGTATGAAAGTTTTTGCATAATATCTGGCGTTAGATGTGTGGTATCGTAGATTACATTATACAATGTTGGTGTTACAGTACCTTGTCGCACTTGTTGCGATACCAAATAGAAATCATATTTTATAGGATTTGTAATAACATCATCAACAATAGTACCTGGTGGAGGATTATTACCCTTCAAGAAAATTCTCGTATTAATACGTTTAGTAACAACGATAAAAGACATTTGTAACGGTTCCGATTGATAATACTCCTGTAATTTTGCTCGTAATGGTTCTACTTCATGGTTTAGGACAAAATGTTCTTGTCCTTCACCAACACCGTCACGATAAATAATAATTTTTGGTGGATAGAAACCATGATCATTCTTATAAACAATAACCGCTTTCACCACCAGCATGCTCAAATCATCAGATAATTCTTGGCCTGATGTATGAGGGCTAACAGCTGAATAATATTTAGAATAGAAACCATCTAGAGATGCGACCATTGCTCCAAAGGAACGGGCTTTAATAGTGCTATCATGGCACACATCAAACCCAATCACCATTACTGGTTTCTTGAAAGGCACAGCTACACTCCAAGGAGAACCACCAATTTTACAGTTAACCTGAATAGCAATTTTGGTTGCAATTGACATTACATTTTTTGTTGTCAGATTCTTAGCAAGTACCACTTGTGAAGGTACAGCTCTATCAACACAACATTTTTTTTTTATTGCACTGTATCTGTCAGCTCTATTGTTTGGGACGATACACATTATTAATTGGGGATTATTTCTTGAAATTATTTTCTCGATTGCTTGCACATATGTACCTGCACGATCGTCTGGAATATCCTCATAGTTCGGCTGGGGTATTTTGAATTGTAATGACGACGAGGCGTTGATTAAAGTTCTCACAAATGATTCCACATCACGCTGTGCTTTTCGAAGATAAACTATACTCCAATTATTAAATTCTTTGGATTGGTACATGGGATGGCCACGAAGATTTCTAGTCCAATCTGCATCTTGCGTTCCATCTGATGACAGACCCCCACCATGTAGTATTTTTTCCGGTACCAATATCCTTCCTGTAAATTCAACCAAATCTGGTGCGAATTTCAGGTTCCAAAGACTCAACTCGTCTTTAGCCTGCTGATTTGTCGTAAGTCTCCTCAGAAAATGGGTAATTTTATCCATTCTTGCTGAAGGATGTAATCTTGTATGTTCTTCTAAATCTCTCATCAGATGAAAATTGTTTCTCATATCTTCACTAAGACCAGTTAAACAACACAATTCAGGTATAAGAACTACATTATTGGTGCGTCCGGCGTGTATGTCTCTCTTTTTAGGGCGGGAGATTAATAGAGGTTGAATTTGATTCGTAATTTTGATTGAGTATCTATTGCGATAGTAATCCATATAAGTAATCCTTTCATTGCCTTTTTCAAATGTTGACAATGGTGAACTGTCAAAATCTACGTCGTCAACACGGTAAGTCTTATTATTGTAAGGAGTTATTACAGTTGCACCAACAATAGCTTGAGCATATAAATCTTTCCAACTTTCTGATCTTTGTGATATATCTGTCAATAAATGTAAGGCTGTATCTTTACGCATAATTTTATTTGCAAGATCTACTCCAAGAAGAATATCGTTTTCATGCTGTCTTATAGAAGTTACAAAACCAGGCCAAAGTTCCAAATTATATTTCTCTACAATGACTTTACTCGCAGCATCGAAGTAATCTCTTCCAACCAACTGAAGATTTAGGCCAGCAATACATTTGCGTAGAACAATATTAAAAAATTGAATATAATGAGGATCTCCCATCACAAGATCAGAGGTTTTTTTGATTGTAATTCTTATCTTAACATCATCTGATGTACGAGCAGAATAAAGCTCTAGTGGATCCAATTCAAGGCGCTTCACAGTAAACAATACTGTCCCGTCAAACATATATGGGCCCAAAATATCTTTATGAACCCGTAACAGACCCTTTCGGCATCCGGTACGATCCTCATCTGGAGAAAAGTCTACTCTGTATTGATATAACGCCCATTCGGTATGAGTCTGCAGTTTGAAAAAATTTGACCTCAGTGTTACAGTTACGCCGCTTGAACCCTGTTTACTAACCAGACTAGAAGGTCTAGTAGTTACCTGAGGCTCATCGTATCTTCTAGCTCTGACACCACCCCTGGACGGAACACTTGCTGCCCCTTCTCCGTGAGGTTCACCTTGGGCCGCTAAAGACAATGCACCCATCTGTTGTCTCACCTGTTCTACTTGCCGAGTTCCTCTTGCACGACCAATTAACTCCGGAGGTCTTGATATTTGTTCTTGTTGTTGAGGCAATGGTTGTTGTTGTTGCTGTTGCTGCTGTTCTAGTTGTTGCTGTGAAGTCGATGTACCAGGACGTCTCGGCTGAGGAGCACTGGCTGGCTGCAATCGGGATCGCCCTCTTGCACGTCCTCTCGCACGACCCACCAACTCTTCAGACATCTATCATAAATTAACTTTGCATCAACTTTTGTTTGTTTGAATTACTAAACATTCAAGTATAAATTTTTTATAGAAATTTAATGGTTATATTGAAATGATAAGAAATAAATTTAACTGAATTAAATTAAGGAGTTCTCTTGTAACCCTAATTACAAATATTATAGAAATTAAAAATCCATAGAGGAGGAAGTGCACACACTATATTTATACAGTCACGTGCATTCATATTACATCGTGGAATTAGCAGAATTCTCTCTTTCACTATAAGAGCGTCATGTTCTATTTTCCGAACAAAGGACAGATCTCTCGGATCTGGGAATAAATTTCTGGATACAAATAATAGCATTTGTGGAGAAATGTTCTACACACCAATCATAAGAAGAAGCTTCTGTAATATATTAGAAAAGACAACTGAGGAAATTTATTGCATAATTGAATGAACCATGAGCTAAGTGTTCTCAACCGATAAGTAATCCAGAGATTTAAAAGAGGTAAGAGACTAAACCAATATTGACGCAGTTAATATAATGGAAAATATTAAAAGACTCCAAAATCAAACTAAACAAGAAAATACAACTTTTTATCGTATTACTGAAATCTTTTCCTGAAGTTACAGATACAATGTGCCTCATGATAGAGTTGCCCTTAAAAAAAAAAATGTATAAATATATATTTTAAAAAAGTAACCAATTAGCAACAAAATTTTGCCTGGCAAAAGCAAATGGCTGAATTTAAGAGTTGAAGTAAGAATCTCCATTCTTTTTACACTTATTAAAAAGATGATATAATCTTGCTTTCTTTTAACTGAATACTTCAAAGGTGCACCAGAATAAGTTTGCTAGAAAACCACTTACGCGGCCTCAACCTGGAGAAACTCAAGTATTCTTCATGAAAATGGCCGCGGAAAAGATCATAATATTGCTTATGATAATATATGGAAGGTATTATGTGGCTATGGCTTTGTAACTAATGCAAAAAAAAGAGTTATAATGATCAATTCTGTCCTAACATATAATTCTGATTTGATGTTTAGTTATCCTCAAGATATATGAATGGCAGAATCTAAGCTTTATAAAATTGTTGTTATAAGTTTTTTGAGGCAAGCATAACCTTATTCCTCCCCTAAAACCTCCCACATAATGAATTTATTCGGGAAACTAATTCAAACAAAAGTGAGATAGATATCCCTGTATGAGTAGTTTGGTACAACGAGTTTAATGTAATTCGTTAGTATCCTTATTTGCAAACTCGGAAATTTGGCATCACATTTCATTATAATTAATATTATGTAGATGTAAACTTAATAATGATATAATTAATATTATGAAAGATATAATCAAGTGAAACAACTCTTTAGAGAAAACATAATCCCACATTTCCCCCAAAACTCTTTAGAAATGAATTTTCCGAAACACATAACAACACACAAACACAGCGATCAATTTTTAAAAATAGCAATTTCTGACACAGGGAATATCAAAACGTGTTTAACCGGTGAAAACTCGATACCGAATACTTGACACGATCGCACTACTTCCTCTTACCAGCCAGCAGTAAGTAAAAATGAGGAAAAAATGTTATGTTAGCATTAACAATTTACTTTTATCACTTAAAACGCCCGGAAAATTCATGTTCATAATGCATGATGTATAATTCTAAGAGATTCAATAGAAGATTTCAACCAAAAATCCATCGACCATACTTTTTTTTATAAATTTTGCGCGATTTTCTCGAAAATGGCTCCAAAATTTCCTTTAAACTTGATATACGACCACAGATAGATTACTAGATTTACATATATATTTCAGTTTATATTGGATATATTAGAGGCTTACTTTACCTCTTTACAATTAAACTAAATTTAGGGTGTAAACAATATTTATGTTTGGCCGTTGCTAATTAAACAAGCTATAAAATTAGTCGGCTGGGACCAAAGAAGAAACATTTTATTTTTTTAAAAAAGTTTATTCGACATTTCGGACACCTTTAGTGTCCTTCCTCAGGAACTACAAAACAAAAATATGGATATCAAGATAATTGTATGATAAAATTAAAACATATGACAATTTGACAATATTAGAAAGATATGATACCTGTTAAAGAAGAATGGAGAGTTAAATGTTTGAGGAGGTTATTGTTTGGTTGTAGAGTAAGTGTGCTCGCAAAGAAAACAGAGAGGGGAAATTTTTTCCAAGTTGGGAAATGTGAAGACTGGTAGAAATGAAAAACGACTCAATTAATAATTATAAGAGAAATAAATGAATATAAAATAAACTAGAAAATAAGTGGTAAGTGTAGAAAGTTGGCATGTGTAATTTAGTAGGGGGGGCTTTTTTGAGGAAGCGGAAAATGTTGTTGTAAGAAGAGGTAATGACATCCTTGTCTTTTCTGTAGTTGATAGAGTTAGGGTTGAGATTAATGTGGATGGATTCAGAAAGAAGTCGCTTCAGGTGGTTAGATCAGAAGCATTTCGGAAATCAAATGAGTGCACAAGGGTGAGTGCATGTTGTGTGAGGGCTGTACTGTCAATTTTTTTGTTAGCTATGCCTAGTTCATGTTGTCCAAGTCTCTTTCGTAGGTGTTGTTTTGATTCATCAATGTAACAATGCGTTACAGTTTGGTGCAGTGCATAGTATGCTGTAAACAGATTTCGTTTTGCCATAAGTTTCAATGGGGTCTTTGAGTTTAGAGAACAGTTTGCTGAGTTTGTTGGAGGAGTAGAGGCCAGTTTGAAGATTGGGAAGGACAGACTTTAGAATATGTATGATTTTGTATGAGATGGTATTTGTGTAGATGAAACAACGGAATATAGATGGCTCGGGCATGGAATGGCACGAGGTTTTTAAAGGGTTGTTTTTTACGGAATGTTTTGAGGATGAGGCGATTTGGATAATGATTTTGTAGTAGAATGTTGTGTACTTTGTTGATATTGTCCTTCTGGAATGGAGGTGCAACAAGTTAATGGCTCGGTTATATAAGTTTTTGGTAGAATGATGTAAGGGCTGATTTGAAAGGAAATGTAGCAGCCTGCCGGAGTAAATGGGTTTGGTGTCCCAATTGTATGTGAATGTTTGGTCTGGTTGTCGCATTATTAGAGTGTCTAGGAAAGAAATTTGGTTGTTTTGTTCTGTTTCTAGAATAAACTGTATGCGTGAATGATAAGAATTAAAGGTGTCAAGTATTAGGGGAATGTGATCTGGATTGACAGTCAGAAAGAGGTCGTCAACATATTTCACTAAGAATGAAATGGAGTTGCTGAGTGAGGGAAGGTTGGTGTTAATGAGGTCATTTATAACAATACTGGCAAGGGGAGGAGCTAGGCAACTTCCCATTGCAGGTCCGTCACTTTTTATGTAGAAGTTGTTCATAACGGAGAAGTCTTGACATGGGCATCTATTTATTTCTAATTAATTTTGTTTAGATGATAGAATTGTATAATCAACTATGATACCACTTTAGAGGAAGCTGTAACCCCACCACTCCCCTAAAAGTGCCCTTAAATGAATTTCCTCAGAGAAATGTTTTAAATAAAGAATGTAGATCTTTGCATGTTTAGTTTATGTACGAAGAGTCAAGAAAATCGTCGGAGCCATTTTTGAGAAAATCGCGAAAAAGTGAAAAAAATCATTTAGTAAAGTACGCACTTCCGGTTATCCGATATTTTTCAAACTCGTAATTTCAACAACATATTTAATTCTAATTAACATTATTTAGGTGATAGAATTGTTTGATAAACTGAAATAGCAGTTAAGATGAAAACCTAATCCCATTCCTTCCCCAGAAGTGCCCTTAAATGAATTTTCCCGGAGAAATGTTTCAAATAAAAGTTGTAGCTCTTTGTATGTGTAGTTGATATACCTAGTTTAAAAAAAAATCGTCGGAGCCATTTTTGAGAAAATCGCAAAAACGTAAAAAAAAAAACAACCAGTAAAGGTGGTAATTCCGGTCGAGGAATTTTTACAGATAACACACCCTCAGATCCCTGGTGATACCTAAATGTAATATCAAGTTTCAACTTTCTACGGTTTTTCGTTTTTGGGCTATGCTGTTCACTCACACACACACACACACACATACCCACAATTTGCTAAAAACCACTTTTTTGACTCAGGGGATCTTAAAACTTATATTTCCAGTGAAAACTCGATATCGAAAATTTAACGCGATTACAATACTTCCTCCTCTTACTAGGAATTTGTAAAAAATTACGAATGATCATCTTTCAAAAATTCCAAAAATGTGATCAAGTAGCCATAAAAAAATGGGACACATATTACTTTCTCTTACTCCTAGTAAGAGGAAGTATTGTAATCGTGTCAAATTTTCGATATCGAGTTTTCACCGGAAATATCCGTTTTGAGGTCCCCTGAGTCCAAAAAAGTGGTTTTTAGTAAATGGTCTGGTGTGTGTGTGTGTGTGTGTGTGTGTGTGTGTATGTATGTATGTGAACAGCATAGCTCAAAAACGAAAAATCGTAGAAAGTTCAAACTTGATATTCCGTTAGGTATCACCATGGGATCCGACAGTGGGTCATCTGTCAAAATTCCTCAACCGGAAGTACCACTTTACTAGTTTTTTTTTTTACGTTTTTGCAATTTTCTCAAAAATGGCTCCGAAGATTTTCTTTAAACTTGCTATATCAACTACACATACAAAGAGCTACAACTTTTATTTGAAACATTTCTCCAGAAAAATTCATTTAAGGGCACTTCGGGGGGAGGGGTGGGGTTAGGTTTTCATCTTAACTGCTGTTTCAGTATATTAGACAATTCTGTCATCTAAATAATGTTAATTAGAATTAAATATGTTGTTGAAATTCCGAGTTTGAAAAAAATAGATAACCGGAAGTGCGTTTTTATTTTCAATTGAAGTATTTCTCTCACATATTAATGTTTTTGAGATTTTTACTTTCTCTTACTCCTAGTAAGAGGAAGTATTGTAATCGTGTCAAATTTTCGATATCACGTTATCACCGGAAATATCCGCTTTGAGGTCCCCTGAGTCCAAAAAAAGTGTTTTCTAGCAAATGGTCTGTGTGTGTCTGTGTATGTATGTATGTATGTGAACAGCATAGCTCAAAAACAAAAAACCGTAGAAAGTTGAAATTTGATATTCCGTTTAGGTATCATCGTGGGATCTGACCCTACGTTATCTGTCAAAGTTCCTCAACCGGAAATACCGCTTTACTAGTTGCTTTTTTTACATTTTTGAAATTTTCTCAAAAACAGCTCCGCGATTTTCTTCAAACTTGGTATATCAACTACACATACAAAGAGCTACAACTTTTAATTGAAACATTTCTCTGGGAAAATTCATTTAAGGACAGTTATGGGCGAGGGGTAGGGTTAGGTTTCCAGCTAAAGTGCTATTTCAGTTTATTAGACAATTCTACCATCTAAATAATGTTAATTAGAATTAAATGCGTTATTGAAATTTCGAGTTGAAAAATCGGATAACCGGAAGTTCGGTTACCTGTTTACTAAATGATTTTTTCACTTTTTCGCGATTTTCTCAAAAATTGCTCCAACGATTTTCTTGAAAATTCCCATATAAAGTGAACATACAAAGATCTATAACTTTTATTTAAAACATTTGTCTGGTAGAATTCATTAAAGGGCACTTTTGGTGGAGGGGTGGGGTTATATTTTTCTCTCTAGTGCTATCATAGTTGATTATACAATTCTATCATCCAAACAACAATTATTAAATAAATAGATGGCCAAATTCCGAGTTTAAAGAAAATTAGTAAACCGGAAGTGCGCTTTTACTGAACAGTTTTCGACGGAATTTCATTAAATTTGGTACACAAACTATAAAATTTGTCAATTATAATTTTGAGAACTGGAGTAAGAGAAAGTTGTGTGAGTGTTTCACACCAGTTTTTCTATATAAAAACACAATAACTCTCAACTATGCACTGACTTTTGTTGTAGTGGAAGCAGCAATTGGGAAAAATGGAAAAATAATTTTGGAAAAATAGTTTAGTGAATTTTTAACAATATTTTAAGTATATCTTAGTGCAGTGAAAAGAGGCAGGTACTATTAAATTAAGGTCATTGCTACTAAAGAGACAAAGAGAGTGCATACCGTTTATTCAAGGCAATATTACATGCCGGCGTTTGTTTTTGTAGGAGAAACAAGGGCTACCAAGAGAGGCCATTACCTTTCTCCAGTTGTCTTACAGTTCAGAAGAGTCTTAAGTTCTCCACTCAATCACAAAGTCTAAATTGGACATTCAATCAGAACACTTGTCTCAGAAGTCGCTTTCTTAACTTCAGTGCCAGTTATAAGCGTTTAACATTCAATCTAGCTTACATAATTGATTTAATAACCACATTATTGTTAAACTGAAAATTATTTAAATTCCATTTAAGTTAATATATTTATTTTAATCTAGCAGTGTTTTCTTACTTATTTCTTAATACTTCTCTCTTCTCTTACAACATACATATAAACGAGCCCTTTACAAAACCGCTCACGCCAAAGTTACTACACAAACACACTAACTACATTTCACTTTGGTATATTTGTGTTCATAACTAATATAAATGTTATTTACAATTCTTTAGTAGTAAAACCTTCTAACTTTTCTTGAGAATAAAAATTAAAAATAACAGAAATCGATTAGACTTCGTAATGATTTTTTTTTTTTTTAATTCCACATTATTTTTAATTAACATTTACTTTACTTTTATTAAAGTAATGGTTAACATTACTTTATTTGCTTAACTTTATTAACAGAAAAATGGTTATTTTTTGTGTGGATACCATCAGAGTAGTCGCGATTGCGGAAGAAGGGCATAAGCATAAGATATTTTAAGAATACTGGGGAATAGGGTCGGAGACCTGGGAAGTGCTCGAAAAAGGGTCCCCACAGATCTCAGTTCTACACAATCGGTTCCTTACAGCTACAGAGCTCAGAGATAACTTATGACAAGTTCTGGGAGTCACCGAGAGCTCTAAAATTGTTTAAAGACGATTGCGAAAAAATAGTCCTGATGGCTCGGAGACCAGCATTAGGGTCATTACAACTAGGTTAACATCTGCCAATCGGCATGTCTATTGAACTGTACAGCAATGAGGGAGCTTTCTCTTCACTGACGAATCTCTGTCTGTATGCTTCAGATGGTCGAATTCGTGTACAGAGAAGGCAGGGGGAACTTCATTCAATGTACTACCTGCGGAAGTGCTCCTTTTCAACGACAATCACAATTATGGTTGGTTGGGATAAGTTTGAAGGGTAACATTCCGTAAACCTAGCATACCATTGCTAGGCATGCTGAAGAAATTCTTCTAGAGCCAGTAATAGTGTTTGCTCCATTTTCTGAGACAATAATGCATGATAACGCCTGACCACACTCACGTTAGAATTGTCATCCGTTTGTTGGAGGAAGCCACAATAAATGTGATCGATTGGCCTGCAAGTTCTCCACACATGAATCCTGCAGAACATCTATGGGACATGCTGAATAAGCGTGTTAAAGCTGTGATCACCCTCGCAACTACTCTGCACAACAGCTCCACATTGTCCTACAAAAAGAATGGGATACCGTTCGACAAGAGATCATTCAAAACATACTGTATCGATGCCCCGACCTTGTATTGCCCCGGAGGAGAAAAATTCAGAAATTATTAAAATTTCGTTCTTTTTCATTGGTAATCTATTTTACTTTTTACATCATCAATCTAAATAAAGGGTTAGTGTCAAAAATTAACACCATAAGATATTATTTAGCTAGCGAATTTATTCAAAATAAGGTATTGTAATAAACGTTATTTATTAATGAAAACACTACTAAGTGGTCCTATTATTATTTTTTTTTTTTTGTGTGGCTGAGTGTACATATAATTTAATTTAATTTAATATACTTTGTTAAGATATTGTTTAGTTAAGTATATTGAGTATCATTTGGAAGTTGGTGGTATAATTATTACTTTTTATATATTATAATTATTATTTGGAATTTTTTGGCAACATAATTTGAATATGTTTGGTTGTGGCATAGCAGAATCTTGTGGTTGACCTCTTTACTACCACTTCGATATAACGTACGGTTTCTATGTAACATTATAAGCAAACATAAGTAAAAATTCGAACATCGTAGAAAATTAGAATTGTGAAAAATGCGTTAAGAGAAACTTGTGTTCTGTTCCACATGATTTTTTTTTTCAGAAGTAGCGAAAAATGTAAAAAAAATAAAACACAATTTAAGTCATTAACAGTGTCACTTACTCCTTAAAGATTCATTCTTTGTGATTTATTTGAATTTAAGTACTAATTTTAATGATAAAATTTTCAAATTAAGGTTATTTTAAAATTGTGCTGACTTTATAGAGAAATAGAAAAAAAAAAAAAATTCAATTTATAAGCCAATAGCATTCATCATTATAAATTAAAGAACAGTGACTTCATTTTTACGAAGTAGTTTATATCAATCTTTGACATCAAACTTATAAATTCATTAGAATATTGAGTTTAGCCTCAACTAATTTTGATTAGCAAATCCAAAAAGGAATGTATTTCTCGAAATTTATTTAAAAATATAGATTTCCATAGGAAAAGTTGAATGTACATTTACTCTGTCAGTAATAAAAATGTCTTATTATGTTTTTTTTTTTTTTCTTCAATGATTTGAAATAGAAATGATGCCAATGTTTTCATTTATCTTCTCAGTTTAGTAGCTTCAAAGATAATCCCAAAAATAAATTTATCAATAACCAATTTATAAAATGCTATTTTTATATCCGTATTTTAAAAATATAAAATATAATTTCACTGATTCTGAGAAGATTTAAAAAATTAAAAAAAAGAATGAGGTAAGTGATCTCAGTCAAACAGGAAGGCAAAAAGGTAGTTCAAAGTGATGTGAGATGAGATGAGAAATGAAATATTTTTTAGATATAATAATTATTGATGTTTACCCTTTGGAGGTCAAAACTTTTTATTAAATATTTGTAACTGTAATTCTTAAAGGACCAAGAAATAAGGCAATAATAGAATAATACAAATTCACATTCAAGACGGTTTCTCAGCAGTGTTCGAAGATCAGAAGTATTAGTGCATGAGGATAGATTTAGGTGAATTAGGGTATAATGAAAATTTCTAATTGTTGCAGTTTTTAATGGAATTTTAATTCATTGCGAATGGGATAGACAGCCGATGTGTAAAAGGGAGTGCTGTTTTATAATACCCTAAAAAGTCGATACGGATTTGGTCGACTGATGGAGATTGGAATACTGTATAAAAATTCAGATGCGAGAGTTTGTATTTAATTGTAAAGGCAAGGTATCTAGATGTACTAGGTTTATATAAAGACAAATTATTTGGAGGTATTAGGTTGTTTTAATTGGTATAATCAAAACTTAAGTGAGCGGACAGCTAATACAGAATCACTATGTGGAAAGAAAGGCAATACCATCATCGAAGATGTATGTTTGTTGGTTGGGGTTTGTTGATTAGGTAACATATTAGAATTTGAGATCATGTAAAGTAAGTCGGCTAAATATATTGTATGAAAGAATTTAGGGATGGATGTTAAAAACCCCTACTTTGTTAATCCAGCTTGGAGGATTGGTAAGTGTGTCTTGAATTGCTTCTATAAAACCTTTAATCCAAGTAAGATTTGAAACTACATAGAAGTGATGAGTAGAATCTTTAGCTTCCACAACAGACTTTCGTGTCATGCGTAGCAGGACTTGTGAGATATCAAGAGTGAGGGTTTTGAGTATGATGGTTTTATGTTTTTTCAGTTCATGCTATCATTTATATAATACATGAAAATAAATCACGACAAAACGAACACCATACTGTTTACTAAAGGTAGAACTATAATCAACAGACAAATTAAACACAATTATACTTTGATCCCTTGGACTAACAACGTCAAGTACCTCGGAATAACTGTGGACAACAAATTGAACTTCACGTCCCACGTAAAAGACAAAGTGAATTCTGGAAAAATGACTATAAGACTAGTCTTCACATTACTGTCACGCGACTGAAAAATGACCACATAAAACAAACTCCTACTGTACAAAGTAGTCATCAGACCGATGTTACTTTACGCTTCCTCCCTGACTAGTAACAGCAACATCAAAAAACTTCCAAGAACAAATTCCTAAGACTTGCGACTGACTCACCACGATACACCAAAATCGACCTACTTCACGTAAAATCTTTAGTAACCCCAGTTTATTCCAAAATCGTCTCCTGAAACTCCTCTCCACTATAGACTGTCATTTAAATCCATTCTGCTGCGAAATAGCCTCCTACGATCCCTCCATACAGTACAGGCATAAAAGACTATACACATCCTCTCGTAATATCTGTCCTAAAACCACAGGTTTTTTCCCTTTATGGCGAGGCATATGTACCTTATCCCAAAAATCACTATACAAACATTATAGGAAGGTTATAGTTATAATGTTAATGTACATTGGAACTTATATAATGTTTGTACATATGATTGTACATATTTGTAAATTTGTAATAAAGCTTTTTATCTATCTACATATCTTATCTATCATTTACATAATATTTATTTACAATTAATATATAATAAATATTATTATTATAAAGAATATTTAATATTATTAATAAATATTAATTACAATAAAATGAGGTGCCGAAATTCCGAATTTGAAGGAAATTGGTTCATCGGAAGTGCATCTTTAGTGAACAGATTTTTTTTCCGTTTTCTGCCGCTTACTCATAGATGGCAACTAAGTTCATTAATCTTATTAGTTATTACACTAACTATACGTATAAAGAGACCTACCACTTTCACTTAAAACTTCTACCGAGAAAATTCATTTAAGTTATTTTTGAAGGAGGGGGATGTTATTCTTTCTTCAAAAATAGTCGTTCTTTAGTTTAGACTCTTCCCTTCATGTAAACTGAAGGCAACTAAACACCACTAGTATTATATTATGAAGAAAATTAGTCGCATTAAGAGAATATGGTGTGAGTGTTTCACACTATATTTAATGCTATGTAAAAACATAATTTTTTGGCCTCTAGGAGGAAATCATTTTTAAAAAACAATTTACATCAACACATACGATCTACTACCAATTAGCTACAAAAATTAAAAAGCAGTCACTTTTCTTGCAAGTTGATACACAATGTACATAATCCTTACAGATTTGATTATCTCGTTGGAAAACATTATCTCAGACCTGTCCAGAACAACATTACATATATAAACATTTTTTAAATACATAATATCTCAATTAGATTGGAGCAAGATCATTTTGAGCAAAATCATTAGACTAAGTCATTTTGATTTTAAATTCATGCATATTATTTCTTATTTTCTTGAATATGCTGACAGTTTTCGACTTGAAAGAAGACATTTATCAACATGAAACACATTTGTAAATATGCAACAGACTTGATAGATTTGCTAAATATAGGGCTTCCATTTGGTGTAACCTTTCAGTTACATAGAAGACAATATTATAACGATTTTGATCAACGTTACGATTTCTAGGCAAGTTTCGTATATGCCAGCAGCTCCTATTAGGAGGAAATTGGGCCAGCCACTTCTTCAAGGATCCCTGCAGCAAATCCAGTCTAACAACAAGAACGAACAACTAACCAGCATCGGACTTGCCACTTACATTTCCAACATTCACTCAGTACAGATAGGACTGCCACAGTACTCAAATTGAAGCAAATTCTTTGGGTTTTATTAACTGACAGGCAAATTCTACTTTACCATCTCAGGCACACACTAACAATATGAATGAATTTCACTTTATAACTACTCTATCTCTACAATTATCCAAGTATATGCCCTGCCAGTCAAGAGAATTTTAGAACACTTCTCAAATCATTGCAAAAATCTTACAATAATACCTATATTAATAATCAGTACGTCGAAATATGAATTTAAACTTAAGTTGATCGAAAAACCTAATATTTACTTACAATGCAGTGTTGTTTCTTCTTTGAGCTCGAGGAAGGTAACTACCTAAAATGAAAATAAAAGTTATAAAACAAAAACAAAAATAAATAAATAAAAAAAAATTAAACAAAAGCAAATTATAATAAAATTAAGGTATTTTGTTATTATGCCTTTCAAAACTGTTGCTAATAAAATAATATAAATCTTAATTACCTACGCTGGCTGTTGCTATGTTCAATACAACATAGCAAATTTGTCTTTTTAAATCTCTAAATAAAAACATAAATAACCATAAACAAAAATAAAAAAATTATAATAAACATAAATAAATCTGTCAACTGTGATATACTTTGAACTTATACAAAATATTTTAATGAATTTCATGTTTTAGTGTAATATCTTAGATGCATACATTTTTTTTTTTGGAAATTATAATTAATAAGGGGAACTAATAATGTTTTGTGTTATCTGATTTTATCTATTTTAATATCAAGGGCATTTGTTACAAATAATCATATGGATGATGGTAGATTCTTGAGAAATTTGGTCAGTTATATACTACATTAATCATTATAAATTCATTGATTAAAGTATTAACGCGTTTTATGATTAATCACGTATGTTTTTAAATTTCAGCTGTAGAGGCTCCAGGTAAAAAAAAAAAATCTAAGGGGAGCATTGGGCTCGAAGCCGGGACCACCGCGTGCTAACCACTGAACTAATCCCTTCCCTAGTATGTTATTGTTAAGAGTTGTATAGAAATACTCAAATAAAATTATTTATGTAGAAAAGGTTGTAAGTTATTTCAAAATTTTGAATCTCCCAGAATCCGAAAATATATTTTTTATGAAGGAAAAGGATTGTGAGATTGGGTCTTTTTAAAAAATAAGGAAACTTAAAATTCTTGCCAACGACGTTTCGACCAATGTATTGTCTTTTTCAAGGCAAAAAAAAACAATTATCATTTTTGTTTGTTCACTATTCTCTGGGATGTTGAGGTGTACTCAACTTTTTATTTTCCAAATTTATACATAAGTTTTGAAATATGTTATGTTTTGAAGATTATTTGATATTTTTTTTTATTTTTTATGCGTTGAAAAGACAATATATTTATCGAAACGTTGGCAGGAATTTAGGTTTTCTTATTTTTTTTAAAGACCCAATCTCACACAATCCTTTTCTCTTCATATAAGAGAGAACGGTCGAAGAAGAATCTCCTATATTTTTTTATTTCAGAATTTAAATGCCTAAAGAGAACACAATTCAAAAATACTGAAATTTTAGTGTGAAACACTCACCTGTCTCTTTTCTTACTGCAGTTCTCACAGTTTTAAATTGTCAGTTTTCTTCAAATTAGGAATCTTTACTAAATTGGTTAGCCTTATTGGTTAATATTGTATAAGTTGGTGGAGCCCTAGGTCACATTGAAATAGTAGCTTAGAGTAAGTCTAATGCACAGCTCTTCTTCCCTGAACTACCTAAAATCAATTTCACAGATTGTCTCAAATAAAAGTAAATCAGTCTAATATCTTTAGAGCCTAAAGAAAATCGTAGATACTAAGAAAATTGAGAAAAAATGAATAAAAATCGCACTTTCATTTGCTGATTTAGTACCGTCACTTTCCATCAGATGACTTACTTGGTGGTGCCTATAAAATATCAACTTTGAGGTTCCTGCACTGTTTCGACTGCCCTTTTATTTTTTTACTAGAAAACCTCAAAATATATATTTTCGGTGAAAACTCATTTTCGAAAATTTGACATGGCAGAAAGGTTATAACTTCTTAATGAAAGAAAACTTCCTGAGACTTCGAAAACTTAACGCCAATTATTCCGCAGTAATAAATACCTAAAATAATTTTATTTTTTTTAATGTTATAAATAAAAATTATAGGTTTTTATTTGTGTAGATAGCGTAAGTTTAATGAAAATATTATAGTTGTTTTCAAGATAATTCCTTCAACTTTAGTATTCTATCAATGCTTCTAATGTATATTAATATTATACAGGTACTAGAACCATACATTGTACTGAAGTGATACTTTAGAGGAAAATTTAACGTTATTGTTAATCCAAAACCTCCAAAAATCAATTTTCCCGTGAAGTGAAAATATTTCAAATAAAGGTGATAGGCATTTTTTGTATTTAGAAAAGTATAGGGTAAAGCTAGGGGAGAAGACAGGCTTTACTTCTCTTGTTTGCCACCACGTGGCGTCATGGAAGTTAGTCGAGGCGTAGAGAGATCAGAAGCGAACATATTGCAAAATTCTTCAGTTATTTTGAGAGCTCTAGGGAACATTTATTACGCATCAGCGGGGGTTTTCATAACGTGAATTTTCATAACGCTTAGTAAATTATTTTATTTTTTTTATAGATGTACTTATATTAGCTGTAGTTGAAATGAATGATTTCTAGCTGTCGTTAAAGTTGGACTCGTAGACATAGTGTTTACCAAGTTTCATGTCGATCAGCCATGATACCTCTCACAGAGGAGATGTCTCCTACCTATGGTGCGTCAGCTATCAACCATAATAGGAGAGACGGCCAAATATAGTGTATTTGTATTTTGTTTCTGGAATAAATGAGAATGTCTTCATTTTCAAAAATAACATTTTTTTGCAGATAATAGTAGCTGACAGGTGTTTTATAAGAATTACTTCTTTAATATATCCTCCTATATTTTGATATAGGGCATAACTTTGAAATGTGCATCATCTCTCCTAGCTTTTTTACCCTACGGTTGTTTGAAGAAAATTGTTGGAACTGTTTACAGGAAAATTGCGAAAAACTGAAGAAAAAAAAAATCAATTAATTTGTACTTCCGAATTTTGCCAGAAACCTTCGTGTTAGATGCGCGGTTATAGTAACTGAACAGAATAGAAAGTTTCAGCTCCCTACGGATTTTTGAGATATATTGTTTACACACACACACACACAAAAGACGAAAAGGGGAGAGTGAGGAGGACGGATTTATGTTGAATATATTAATTATTATGTGTATTTTTTTTTTTTTATCTTTAAAATCATTGAATGATAGTTGAAATGTTTCTGAATGTAGAAACAACATTATACTTTAATGTATTGAAGCATATAGATAATAAACTCTCCCTTGTTTAAGATTACTTTCAAGAGGAATAACACACACACACATTATTCGTTAAAAACATGTTTTCCTACTAGGAGACATCATCAAATAAGTATTCCTTAAATTCGTAATCAATTTCGAAAATGTGAAAGAATGTTAATACGTTCTATTGCTAGAGTAGCGTACATGGTAAGATGCTATGAAGTCTTAAAATCATTGTTATGGACAAGAATATGAAATGGCCCACAGCTTGGATTATGGAACTTCAACCTAGCAAAATTCCATTCAACGACATCAAGCCTCTAGAACCTCAACTAAAGCTCTAGACAAAACTGTGCTCTCTTCCCCATCCTTGAAGAACTTCAACGGGAAGCTGGATGTCTGGACGGCACAGAGAAGAAAACGAAGTAATGCGAGTTATTATTTTTTTATTACTTCACTTCATGACCTCTTATTATACAGATGTCCCATATTGAAATGGGCCACTTTTGAAATAACTCTTAAAAGAAAAAAGTGAACATAACGTTTGTTGAAGTATTTACGCTCTAGTTTATAATGGTGTCAATGTTATTTTATTTTATTGCTGCCTTACACCTTAAATCAGTGGTTGAAAACAGCTATTTCCTTTTGACCCCCCCACTTTTTACTACTGTATTGAAAACCTTTAAAAAAATGCCGTTAATTTCACTTCAATATTTCAAACCGTTGCCGAGATATTCAATCATAAACATTAAATTTTCGTCGTTTTTTTCCTATTTCTTTGTTTCATAAACTAAGACTAAAAGCGGATTTTCTTATTAATTTCTAATAAATAAGAGACTTCAAATGCTGACAACACTTAAAACCTTAAGGGGTTAAATCTGGCGATATGGCGAGGAGAAAAGTGAATGAGATGTTCAGTAGGTCGCTTGATCGGGAGACAGGGACCGGTAAGCTGGCCTTCCAGATCGCCAGATTTACCCCCCTAAATTTTTTCTTTGGGGATATCTCAAAGAAAACCTGCTAAGCAATTCCTGGCAGACATGATACGGTTAACAACTTCATCTGTTGTGCCGGTTAAGCCAAAGAGGTCATTTGGAATAAATGGGAAATATTTTTGTTTATAATTTTTTTTTTTTTTTAAAGAAACTGGAATATTGTTTTGTTGTACCTGATTTTTTTTAAGTCCCTTATGGTTCTAAAATAGGTTTTAAGTGTTGTCAGCATTTGAACTCTCTTATTTATTAGAAAATTAATAAGAAAATCCGCTTTTAATTTTTGTTTATGAAACAAAGAAATAGGGAAAAAACGACGAAAATTTAATCATTATTATTGAATATCTCGACAACGGTTTGATATATTCAAGTGGAAATTAACGGCATTTTTCTTCATTTTTTTTTTTAGTAGTTTTCAATACAATAGTAAAAAGTGGGGGTTCAAAAGGAAATCGCCACTTTTAATCACCTATTTCAGGTGTACGGCGGCAATAAAATCAAATAACATTAACACCATCATAAACTAGAGCGCAAATACTTCAACAAACGTTATGTTCACTTTTTTGCTATCTTTCTTGGTTTGGTGTAGAAAGATTTATTTCAAAAGTGGCCCGTTTAAATGGGACACCCTGTATATATGAAATAGTTTTATTCACATAATAATAAAGGTTTCTTTTCTACAATTACCAGAAATATTGTTTTTAAAAGAATAATTTTAAAGTCTGTAACTTAGATTACATTGAAGTCTAACTTCTTATAGATTCTTGAGAGCATTTATCTTAAAAATCAATTACTCCTGGAAAATATTTCAAATCAAAGTTGACGGTTTATACCTGTGCAATGAGGATTCCAAGTAAAAATCACAAATACCTATTCTTAAGGTCGCATTTCTTCCGGTCAACCGATTTTCTTCCAATTTAGAATTCTAGAAAATCTTATAACATACCTTAATAATTAATTGGTACTATCAAAATTGTATCGAAATGGCACTTCAGAGAAAAGTTTAAGAATGTTTCTCTTCCAGAATCTCAAACTAAAATAAAAATCATTTTGCTCAAGACAACATTATGTTTATTATAATGCCTGTCGTGTAAAATTGCAGGCCTTTGAGTTAATAACCGAATTATAAGAAAAACAGTTTATACCAATTTCCGGTTGATGGATTTTGTTCAAGTGAGCTGTGTTGGTTGATTTTATCTCCTAAACAGAATATTAAATTTGAGTTTCCTGTTATTTTTTCAATTTTAAGATATATTGTTCACAAATATACATACACAGACACAACTATACACAGACCAAACCACTTGTTAAAAACATTTTCTTTGGGAGTATTTCCGGTGAAAAACTCAATACAAAAATTTGACACGATCGTTATATTTCCTCTCCTACAGCTGTAAGAGTAGCGTTAAGAATACAAATTGATTAGACAAAACTTGCTGACTGAATTAAAAATGTTGATTAAGATGAATAATATCTAGACAAAGTGCTGACACTTGCCATGACTAAATACTTAATAGACGTTTTAAGTATCTCGTAATATCAAACGTGATATATAAACGTGTAACTTTACTTATATGAAATAAGAAAAGAATCTACTTATAAATGTAAACAATATTTATGTTCGGCCGTTGTTAATTAAACAAGCTAAAAAAATTAGTAGAAATAAGATTTCAATTAAATAACAAGAAACTTTTTTATTTTTTTTTAAAGTTTATTCGACGTTTCGGGCCCTTTGGTGTCCTTCCTCAGGAATTATAAAACAAAAAATATGGATATCAAAAAAATTGTATGATGAAATTAAAACATATAACAATTTAACAATATTAAAAAAATATGATACCTGTTAAGGAAGAATGGAGATTTAAAATGTTTGAGGAGGTTATTGTTTGGTTGTAGAGTAAGGTATGCTTGCAAAGAAAACAGAGAGGGGAATTTTTTTTCCAAGTTGGGAAATTATGAAGAGTGGTAGAAATGAAAAACAACTCAATTAATAATTATAAGAGAAATAAATGAATATATATAAATAAAAATGAGTGGAAAGTGTAGAAAGGTGTGGTATGTGTAATTTAGTGAAGGAGGGGGGCCTTTTTTGAGGAAGCGATAAATGCTGTTGTAAGAAGAGGTAATGACGTTCTTGTCGTTTTTGTAGTTGATAGAGGTTAGGGTTGAGGTTAATGTGGATGGATTCAGAAAGAAGTTGCTTCAGGTGGTTGGAATGAGTGGTTAGGACAGAAGCATTTCGGAAATCAAAGGAGTGGGCAAGGGTGAGTGTGCATGTTTTGTGAGGGCTGTACTGTCAATTTTTTTGTTAGCTATGTCTAGTTCATGCGTCTAAGTCTCTTTCGTATGTGTTGTTTTGATTCACCAATGTAACATGAGTTACAGTTTGGTGCAGTGCAAAGTATGCTGTAAACAGAGTTCGTTTTGTCATAAGTTTCAATGGGGTCTTTGAGTTTACAGAACAGTTTGCTGAGTTTGTTGGAGGAGTAGAGGCCAGTTTTGTGATTGGGAATGATAGACTTTAGAATATGTATGATTTTGTATGAGATGGTATTTGTGTAGATGAAAGAACGAAATATGGATGGCTCAGACATGGAATAGCATGTGGTTTTTAAAGAGTAAAGACTTTATGTTAGAAATAAACATAACCCTACCCCTCCCTAAAATGTCCTTAAATGAATTTCCCCACAGAAATGATTTAAATAAAAGTTGTACATCTTTGTATGCGTAGTTTATTTATGAAGTTTCAAGAAAATCATCAGAGCCATGTTTGAGATAATCGTGAAAAAGTGAAAAAAATCATTTAGTAAAAATGGTAAAGTAAACGCACTTCCGGTCATCAGATTATTTTCAAACTCTGAATTTCTACAACACATCTAATTCAAAATTAACATTATTTAGATGACAGATTTGTCTAATAAACTAAAATAGTACTTTAGAGGAAAACGTAACCCCACCCCTTTTCCCAAAAGTACCCTTACCTTAAATGCATTTTTCCGGAGAAATGTTTCAAATAAAAGTTGTAGCTCTTTGTATGTGTAGTTGATATACCAAGTTTCAAGAAAATCTTTGGAGCCATTTTTGAGAAAATCGCATAAAAGTAAAAACAACTAGTAAAGTGGTACTTCCGGTTGAGGAATTTTGACGCGTAACGTACTGTCAGATCCCATGCAGATATCCAGTTTGAACATTCTACGGTTTTTCGTTTTTGAGCTATGCTGTTCACATACATACATATATACACACTGACGACACAAACACACACACAGGCCATTTGCTAAAATAAAAACCACTTTTTTGGACTCAGGGGACCTCAAAACAGCTATTTCCGGTGAAAACTCGATATCGAAAATTTGACACGATTACAATACTTTCTCTTACTAGGGGGTAAGAAAGTTAAAATGTTTGACATGGAAATGTGGTTAAACATTCCAAATTTATATAATAACACTAAAGCCTTTTCTGACAACTCAAAGTTTATACTGCAAAATAGAACTTCCGATTAACCGGAATTTGGAAGTCTATCAATACTTCTACTGTGAACCAAACATTGAGGTGGAACTTTAGAGGAATGCTTTACGTTACTCTTCCCCCGAACCTGCACAAAAATCAATTTTCCTGCAGAAATGTTTCTAATAAAAGTGATAGGCATTTATGTCTGTAGATACTATACGAAGTTTTAAGAAAATCAATGGTGCCTTGCCCGAGAAAATAGCGAAAAAATAAGAAAGTAAACTCGCATTTCCAATAGACATCTTCCTCTTATTAGGATCAAAGGAATAAAATAATGAAGTAGAAATGACCATGTATCTACTGAGATGACGGATAATTAAGTAGCTACGTTAACTCCGGAAAAACCAATTGTATGGACATTTGAAATCCCTCAAGGAAACCCTGGCAGATAAAATGATGATAGATGGAATTCTAAGGGGGGCATTACAATGATAATGAGTACATGAGGAGAATGGCCTTTGACGTCAACTGCCAGGAAAAGCATAACTACGTATATAGAAGAAATACGTTCTGGTGAAATGATCATCTTAAATGTGTAGAACCATGCTAAACAGTTGTTTAGTGCAAGTCCAGCCAGAATCGGTAAACGGCAAGCAACAAAGATATGCATCGAACAAAATGAAGTTCTGGAGAAAGTTCTGTGGAGAAATGACAAGGTTTCCATTTAAAAAAGGAATTCATAAGATTATGGTTCGGGAACGATTTGCGAACGCAATAGGACTTCTATAGAAAAAAAAAATTTACCTACGTAAGTACGGAGTTGGAGAGTTTAATGCCTCTTTCTAGCCTTCACCATTATAACTGGGTCAGAAGGATCAGAAGTCTGCTCAGAGTCTTGCGAGGTTGTTGGTCGTGGACATAGTTCGATGCAGCATATAATCAGGTGGTAGTGGAGAAATTTCATTCAATTCGACCTACCAATCTGTCCTCCTCCTTTATACTTAAGATTTTGCCGAAACTCATGAATAAAAATACCACGTCAATATGCCTATATCTATCTGCCAGTTAGATCTATTCAGGACAAAATACTACCAAGTTACTCCGTATTGATGAAAGAATTTTTTTTCCTCGAATAGTTTGTGCCATCATCAAAAGGAAAGGATTGCCAAAAGAGGAGTGTTTTGTCGCTCCTTCCTCTGTAGGCGACTTTGGAAGACGACTTACTTGCAGAGTTACTGACATGTTGATACGTTGGTACGCAGGGCATTAGGTGAACGAAGAGAAGAATGAGCTGGCGCGTCACGTTGATAGTTCATTATTCGTTGGTCCTGAGCCTTCTGCGACGTCTCTAGATACTGATTAGACATCCATACTGAAATGGACGATATCTCTCAGGCTCTGTGTATTAGTTGGCCGAATCAACTAATTCTAAGGCTCTTTATTAGAAGCTAATCGTCTGTCTTCATGAAGGACTTACTGCGGCAAAATCGCGGGATCATCAGAATGGTGGTTAGAGTGATCAAAGGGTACATACTGGCCAGTTTCTTTTTGGCTTATCCTAAGCTTTTGTGAAAGACTGGCTGCAGTCCTAAGTTCCGACTCTTGGGGAAGGATAAACTACTTATGTTCGCTCTAATGATCCTAAACGCAAAAATGAAACTGTACTCATTAAAGTGTACTTTAATTAGACGAAGCGCCACAATCTCTTTCTCTTTTTAGGGGTGGGAAAGTGAGAGAGAAAGAGAGAACAGACCTATCTCTGAGAACACAAGAGGCCTCAATCAAATCAAATTCAAAATTGACGCGATCAGAATACTTTCTTTCAGTGCAATAAGATCAAGAAATAAAAACCTGTTTGAAACACCGTAAGACATTTCTCTCATATATTTTCAAATTCCCATTAACAATTTTTTCTTCAAATGAAATTTCTTAATTAATAATTAATTATCCAATAAATAAATGTCCTGTTCTATTAGAGTTAGGACATTTCGCAATAAGAGAAAAACGTATGGCTCTATCATACAAGATTTTTTTGTTTGTTCACCATTTGTGGTGAATTTAGCTGAAGATTGTGGAATGCCAAAGAAATTCCAATTTTATTTACTTCATACTCGCAAAATTTACTAATAGTAATTCGTAAGTTTTTTTATTTTTTTATAGTACGTTTGTACTGCAACCAAAAAGGTCTATTGTGCCACCCCTTTGGTGCCAAGGATGAGGCTCTTCTCACCACTTGTAGCACCCTTCTTCCAGATTAGATATCTGGGGAATCTCAGGATCTGGGAAGGTTCGAGGGAGACTTTACCTTTCTCCACCATCTGGTAACAACTATACAGGTTTCCAAATCTTTTCTGGATGATAGCATCGCACTCCGTTAGGAAGTGTATTGCAGTATCCTCCATATCCCCATAGAATTCAAAAGTTATTGGAATATCTGAACGGTAAATACTAATTTGAAGTTCCCTTAGTAAGAAATCCCGAGTGATTGATAAACCTTTTATAAACAATAGATACAATAAAAATAAAATCTGGTGTGAAACACTCACACAACTTTCTCTTACTCCAGTTCTCAAAATTATAATTGACAAATGTTATAGTTTGTGTACCAAATATAACGAAATTCGTCGAAAACTGAAAAAACTGTTCAGTAAAAGCGCACTTCCGGCTTATTAATTTTCTTAAAACTTAGAATTTTGGCCATCTATTTATTTATAATTAATTTTGTTTGGATAATAGAATTGTATAATCAACTATGATACCACTTTAGAAGAAGCTGTAACCCCTACCCTCCCCTAAAAGTGCCCTTAAATGAATTTCCCCAGATAAATGTTTTAAATAAAAGTGTTAAAACAAACCCACTTCCTCCGGTTATCCGTTTTTTTTCAAACTCGGAATTTCAACAACATATTTAATTCTAATTAACATTATTATTTAGATGACAGGATTATATAGTAAACTGAAACAGCAATTTAGAAAAAAACCTAACCTCACCTCTCCCCCACAATCTCTTAAATGATTTTTTTTTAGAAAAATGTTTTAAATAAAAGTTGTAGATCTTTGTATGTGTGGTTGATATACCCATTTTTAAAGAAACTCGTTGGAGACCATTTTCGAGGAAATTGCGAAAAAGTGGAAAAAAAAAATTCAGTAAAGTGGTACTTCCGGTTGAGGAATTTTAACCGCTGAGCTACTGTCAATTCCCAAGGTGATACCCAAACGGAATATCAAGTTTGAACTTTCTGCGATTTTTCGTTTTAGAGCTATGGTGTTCATATACAACCACAGACCATTTGCTAAAAACCACTCTTTTTTTTCAGGGGGACTACAAAACGGATATTTCCGGTGAAAACTCTGTATAGAAAATTATGCACGATTACAATACTTCCTCTTACTAAGGAGTAAGAGAAAGTAATAAAAATTATACTTCCGATTCAACGATTTTGTTTTCAAATTCAAAATATTGGTCTAACATTAAATTCTTATTAAATATTGTCTAGTTGAAACATTATATAATATCTATAATAATCTAGAAACCACTTATTTGGATTCCGGGGATCTTAAATCCTGTATTTCCGTTTTTTGAGTTAAACTCACCACACACATACACTAATTTATAGAAACCAGTTAGGGAATGGAATTGCTAAATGGTTAGCGTACTGGATTCCGACGCGGATGTCCAGGGTTCGAGTCCAGCTATGCTACCCGTAGATTTTTTTCTTCCTAGGAACCTCTACAGTCACCGTCCGGTAAGGGGCAATATTGTCTGTATCGAGAGAACACTGTCCGGCGGCTGGCAGGGCACTGAGAAGGCCCCGGGCGCCAATGACTATAGCTGTTGACGCGCCTTAAACAAAAAAGATCTGATATGAAACACTCACACAACTTTCTCTTACTCCAGTTCTCAAAATTATAATTTATAGTTTGTGTACCAAATATAACGAAATCCGTCGAAAACTGAAATAAGTGTACAGTAAAAGCGCACTTCCGGCTTACTAATTTTCTTAAAAATTTGGAATTTTGGCCATCTATTTATTTCTAATTATTATTGTTTGGATGATAGAATTCTATAATCAACTATGATACCACTTTAGAGCAAGCTGTAACCCCAACCCACCCCAAAAAGAGCCATTAAATGAATTTTCCCAGAGAAATGTTTTAAATAAAAGATGTAGACCATTGCATGTTTAGTTTATATACGATGTTTCAAGAAAATCGTCGAAGCCATTTATGAGAAAATCGCGAAAAGTGAAAAAATAATTTAGTAAAGTGTTAAAACACACGCACTTCCGGTTATCCAATTTTTTTCAAATTCGGAATATCAACAATATATTTAATTTTAATTAACATTATTTAGATGATAGAATTGTCTAATAAACTGAAATAGCAGTTGAAGATAAAAACCTAAAAACACCTAACCCCACCCCAATGGCCTTAAATGAATTTTCCCGGAGTAATGTTTCAAATAACAGTTGTAGCTGTTATACCAAGTTGATATACCAAGTTTGAAGAAGATCGTTGGGAGCCATTTTTCAGAAAATCGCAAAAGCGTAAAAAAAAAAAACTAGTGAAGTGGTACTTCCGGTTGAGGAATTTTGACAGATGACCTACTGTCAGATTCCATGGTGATGCCTAAACGGAATATCAAGTTTGAACTTTCTACGATTTTACGTTTTTGAGCTATGCTGTTCACATACCACATACACCATTTGCTAAAACCACTTTTTTGGACTCAGGGGACCTCAAAACGGATATTTCCGGTGAAAACTCAATATCGAAAATTTGACACGATTACAATACTTCCTCTTACTAGAGGGTAAGAGAAAGTAAAAAAAAAAAAACTTATTCATTCTCAGGTCATCCCAGAACGTGTATTTCCGGTGCAAATATAATTTCGAAAATTTGACAAGATCGCATGATACTTACTCTTACAGCTATAAGAGAAAATAAAAAGCTTGTGTGAAACACTCACACGACTTTCTGTTGCCACAATGTTCATGTAGGCTGACCATAAAAATAATGGTGGTAAGGATTTTACTTGTGTACCTGAGCGGCCTTATTGTGAAGCGCTATATGTCATAAAAAACAAAGTTTAATTTAAATGCAAATTAACTTACATACTTCCCAATACTCTGGGGGTCTTCTAATATCCGTTTTTTTTTTCACAAAAAAAAAGTTTCAAATAAATGTGGATACATTTTGTTATCCATGCAGCGAGTATTTCAAGTTTAAAGAAAATCGTTATGAGGAAGCCGTTATGGTGGAAATCACGAAAAGCTGGAGGAAAAAAAAACATTCAGTGTCATACTTCCGGTTGATGGATTTTGCCCGAAATCTCTCTGTCTGGATCGATACTGGTAGTATCTAAAAATGAATGCCACAAATTTAGGCTTCTTGCGACTTTTTGTTTTTGAAATATTCTGTTAAAACACACCACACACATCTTAGCAAAAAACATTTTTTTTTTTTCGTATTCAGGAGGCGGGGACACATTTATTTCTGGTGAAAACTTAATTCGAAATCACGATCACAATAATTTCTTTTACCAGGAAGTAAGTGTAAAAAGGTTGGTGTGAAAACTCACACGGCTTCATTTTATTACTCATGTTAATACAATTAAATATAATGTGGCAAATTTCCTTTAAAATAAATAAACATAGAGGTAGAGTGGGGGCAAGTATCAGCCAATCAAACCAGGCAGCTAGGACACGTGATTATATTTACGATGAGAAGTGTGTGGCCAATAAGACTGAGCCAACACTGCATATAACATTTACAATGTAACGTTTTTTTTTTTGTTTTTTTTTAACAAAGTTTCAAACAGGTTGTAGTTGGCATTTCAGGTTTAAAGAAAATCGTTATTGTAGAGAAAATGCCAAAAAATATTCAAAAACCTATTCTGTAATGTCGTATTTCCATTTATATCCGCTTTTCTTCAAGTTTGGAATTCTAACAAAAACTTTAATGTGTGTATTATGATTTAATGTGTATTATTACATAAATGGGTAAAACTGTACATTTATAATGATGTAGTACTTTAGAGATAAGCTTAACGTTACTGTTTCCCCACAACCCCAACAAATATCAAATTTTCTGGAGAAATGTTCTAAATAAAAGTGATAGGTATTTATGAGTATAGATATTATATTATACCCTTCCCACATTATATATATAACCAAAAAGGTTTCTAACAGAAACATTGCGTTGAAATGAACTCTCTACACGAACTTGATGAATTTGCTCTGACGATGGATGAAACAGGAAGAACAAAACCAATATGCATGCTATGACGGATAAATAAGGGCAGCCTAGGGAAGTACGCCACGGTCTTTCAGGCTGAAGTCGTGGCGTTACAACTCTGCGCTAGGGAGATCATAAGGCAAAGGATAGTGGGTAGAAGAGTGGCCATATACTCCGACAGTCAGGCAGCCCTGAAGGCACTTTCCTCACACCAAATAGTCTCAAGACTGGTGTGGGACTGCCTACTTGCCCTCACCGAGGTGGGTACTCGGAATAAACTGACACTCGCCTGGGTGCCGGGACATGCGGGGTTCCTGGGCAATGAGAGGGCGGATGCCCTAGCGAGGGAGGGCTCGCAGGATACCTTTATAGGCCCCGAACCCTTCTGCGGCTTGTCCAGGAGCCTCATCCAAACTTCTATCAAGGGGTGGATAGAAGATCAGCGTCTGCGTTGGTGGGAGGGAACACCAGGACAGAGGCAGGCAAAGCTCTTCATCAAAAGACATTTGCCTAAATTTACCAAAGACCTACTAAGCCAAACCCGAAGGGATATAAGGTTAATTGTGGGTCTACTAACAGGGCATTGTAGGCTGAATAGACACATGCACCACCTACAACTTGCGGATAGTGCGGTATGCCGATTCTGCAAGGTAGAGGAGGAGACCCCGGCGCACATCCTTTGTGAGTGCGCCGGCCTGGCGAGGATTAGGTTTCTTCAATTGGGGACGGGCAATCCCGAAGCTGAAAGCTTCATGACGGAGCCGCTCTCAGCTTTGCTAGGATTGATTAGGAGGGCAAAGCTGGGGGCTGTTCTGTAACTTAAGGGGATCCACAATAGACCTCAATTTGTAGGTCGCAGTGGAATGAGGCTCCCCCCCCCGATTCTATTCTATTCTATGACGGATAAAATACCGGATGTTATCCAGCATTTCGGGGACCCCATCCACATTTTCAATTATTAATAAAAAAAAAAAATCATTGAAAAATCAATAACAACAATGTGCTACAATACAATTTTGTCAACCAAATAATATTAAATTAGAATTATATAAGTTGCCAAAATTCCTAGTTTGAAGTAAATCTGTTCACCCACCGGAAGTGCGTCTTTACTGTAAATTGGTTTTTCAGTTTTTTGTGATTTTCTCCATAAAAATGCCGATGGATTTAAACACTAATAAGAATTGTAAATATGAAGAAAATTTGCCATAAGTAAGAGAAAGTCGTGTGAGTGTTTCACACCAGATTTATTTTTTTTAAGTAGGTTATAATGAATTTATTAAGGTTATAATTATATGCTCAAATTATTTATTCTACATGCTCCAAGTTGTAAATATAAATTTATAAATGTACAAGTCATTTAATCTAAAAAAAAAACAGTTTTTTAAATATTTTAATTATTTGTAAAAAAATTTATTTTATTCTACATTAATTTTATTTTTATAGAATGCGCCAAATTTTATAGAAAGATCCCAAATGTGATAATGTAATAAAAGCGGTGATAAATAAAACCCGGAAATAAAATATCCGGCGATAATTACAAACATCCAAGATTAATCTTACCAACAAAAAAAACTCGTTTAGATTCAAGAACATTCAACAATTTTTTCATTCCTTGCTATTATATATACAGAGTTAGTACAATCTTAACAAATTTTCATAAATTGAGTTTCACAAAAAATTATGTTTCCAAGCTCCTTTGAATAGAAAATAGTTATTAAGAGGTGAGGAAAAGTATGATTTTTATACACTCGAGTACAGAGTCTGACCGAACAGAAACTCGACAAGAATTGTATAAATTAAAATAAAATCTGGCGTGAAACACGCACACAACTTTCTCTTACTCAAGTTTTCAAAATTGTAATTTACAAATTTTATAGCTTGTGTACCAAAAATGGATGAAATTCGTTGGAAGTTTGTCGAAAACTGAAAAAAAATTTCAGTAAAAATGCACTTCCGGTTTATTAATTTTCTTGAAACTCAGAATTTTGGCCATCTATTTATTTTGTAATTAATTCTGTTTGGATGGTAGAATTGTATAATCAACCATGATAAACACTTAAGAGGAAAAACCTAAAAACCCCAACCCCACCCCCAAAAAGTGCCCTTAAATGAATTTTTACAGAGAAATGTTTTATATAAAAGTTGTAGATCTTTGTATGTATAGTTGATATACCAAATTTGAAAAAAATAGTCGCAGCCATTCTTGAGAAAATTGCAAGAAAGTAAAAAAAAATACCAAAAGACTGAAAAATACATTTTAGTAAAAACGCAATTCCGGTCATCCTCTTCTTTTCAAACTCCGAATTTCAACAACACATATAATTCTAATTAAAATTATCAAGATGATAGAATTGTATAGTAAACTGAAATAGCACTTTAGAGGACAACCCGCCACCCCCTCCCCAAAAAGTGCCCTTAAATGCATTTTTCCAGAAAAATGTTTCAAATAAAAATTGTAGAACTTTGTAAGTGTAGTTGATGCATCAAGTTTAAAGAAAATCGTTGGAACCATTTTGGAAAAAATTGCAAAAAAGTGAAAAAAATCATTTAGTAAAGTGGTTCTTCTGGTGGAGGAATTTCGACCGCTGAGCTACTGTCAAATCCCAAGGTGATACCCAAACGGAATATGCAATTTTTCGTTTTTGAGCTATGCTGTTCACATACAACACATAGAGACCATTTGCTAAAAACCACTTTTTTGGACTCAGGGGACCTCAAAACGGATATTTCCGGTGAAAACTCAATATCAAAAATTTGGCACGATTACAATACTTCCTCTTACTAGAAGTAAGAGAAAGTAAAAAAAACACATACACATACCGTTCGCTAAAAATATTATTTTCATAATCAGGGAACCTTAAAATAACTATTTCCCATAAAACCCCAATTTCAAAGATCTGTCGTTTCGAGCATTTTACACCAGACATTTTTATTTTGCTAACTACTGTAAGATTATATTGCTATTGTGCCAGATTTAATTGACTTTCCCCGGAAATACATGTTCTAGGGGGGTTTTAGGAAAAACAATCACCGCATCAGACACGAAGATTTCGGGCACAATCCATTAACCGGAAGTGCCCCTTTACTGAACTTTTATGTTCAGTTTTTCGTGAATTTTCTTGAAAATGGCTCCAAACTACTTTCTTTAAACTTTGTATACTATTTATAACAAATAAATAATACCAATCACATTTATTTGAAACCTTATCCCGGGTATATTGAATGTGTGAGGTTCTAAGAGTACAGGAACATTATGCTTTAGGGAAAGGATTAGCTCTGTGGTAGCACGCGGAGGTAACGGGTTCTAATCTAGCCGTGCAGCCCTTAGATTTTCTCTTCTTAGGAGCCTCTACAGCTCATTGTCCGGTGATGGACAGTGTTGTCTGTAATGAGTGAACACTGTCCGGAGGCCGGCAGTGCATTGGGAAGGCTCCGGGCGCAAATGACCACAGATGTTGAGACGCCTTAAATTCAAAAAAAATTATTCTTTCCTCTAATGTATTATTTCCATAAAAATACGAGGTGTATAAATTAAGTAATGAGACTGATTTTTTATCTTTCTTTTATTCAAATAAAATTACAATTAAACATTGTCCCCTTGGGAAGCCACACAATGCTGAAGACGATTCTTCCATTCGTCATAGCAGTGTCTTCCATTCGTCATAGCAGTGCTGGAACTCGGATACTGGAATAGACTTCAGTTGGTCGGTTACGGCTGCTTGAATATTCTCCAATGTTCCAAAATGACGTCCCTTGAGGTGATTTTTCAATTTGGGGAACAAAAAAAAGTCACAAGGACCCAAGTCGGGTGAATAAGGAGGCTGAGGAGCCACAGGAATGTTATTACTGGCCAAATACTATTTTTCTACTACTATTTTTCGGAACCATTTTTGCACAAATTTTTCTCATCCCCAATTCATTAGTCAAAATTTGATGAACGGTTGTGTGAGTCAAATTCAACTCTTCGCCGATCATTCGGACTGTCAAACGACGATCTGAACGCACGAGATCGCGGATTCTGCCAACATTTTCGTCGGTTCTTGAAGATGAAGGCCTTCCGCTGCGAGGCTCGTCTTCAATTGATTCCCTTCCTTCTGCAAACGACTTAAACCACCTAAAAACCTGTGCTCTCGACAAAACATTGTCTCCATAGGCCTGGCACAGTTTTTCAAACGTTTCCGTTGCACTGTGCCCAAGTCTGAAGCAAAACCTGATAGCACAACGTTGCTCGTAATTGATGTCACTCATTTTTAAAACGCACTGAAAAAACCTTGCTCACAAAAAAAGTCACTATGGACAGTGCAACAACTCTAGCATTTTCAAATTTGCACTGGACGTGTATCAGATGTTTACTTGCCCTACCACGCATGCGCCGCGTCTCCAGTGTTGCCAGATCGAATACTAGAAAATCAGTCTACTTAATTTACACACCTCGTATAATATGTATTACCACCTACATAATATTATTACAAATTAAAACCATGGATAGAATTCCAAATTTGTAGAAAATGCGATTTTACAGAATAATTTTCTGAGAATTTTTTTGGAATTTTCTCTAATATTTACAACGATTTACTATTAACAAGGATTGTTAATTTGCTTTGATAAGATAAAACTATATATCCCGAAAAATTCAGGGCAGTCCCCAATTTTGGATCCTCAACATCTTTTGACCATCAACAATTGTATACCTAAGCTACCCTTAGGTATCCCCTTTGACATCCTTTTGTTGATAAGTGGTTAATGCTTGTTTATATATACACAATATTCAAAGAACCACAAAATTACTGTTCAACATCCGGCGACCAAACATCCGTCCCGATAACGACCAAAATGTCACACGATCAGTATGTCCGACTAATGGAAAAAAGTTTGTACAATAAAGTAAAAAAAAAATATATATATATATAGAAATCGTTACATTTATATTTTTTTATAATTGAGAGTATCTGAATGAGAGGTCCGTGTTTATTGCCTGTGCACTTGAGTGGGGCGCGGTCATAAAATCTTGCGAATATGTTTGTTCTTATTTTATGCTTACTCTCCTTATGTTATGAGTATATACACTTAAGACTACTTTGGAATAATGTTACAAATTTGTCACGGATTTTCACTATCAGAAATATGGGTCACCATATACCTACATAGAATTTTGTTTAAAATATTTTTTAGTAATAGAAATTATTTTAAAGTGGTATTGGCGGACTGTCAGTTACTTTAAAATTAAATTTGCACAAGCTTACTTAATAATAATAAGTTTATTAAAAAAATAATTGTACATTAAAGAAAAACAAGCATATTTTTATCAAAAAACAAAAACTTAATTCGGCAAGGAAATCCGTCTGCCGGGGTTTGGTCTATGGTACAAATTTATAAACAACATAAAAAACTTCTACATAACAATTTAGCAATCAAAAAAAACAAAAAAACTTTAGTACCATATTACAATAATATAGTTTTACAGTAAAGAAAAGATAAACAAATTAAACAAAATTAATTACTTGTGAAAAATCAAAAAATTATATAGTATTTGGATTGCCAAATAAAACAAATTTGAAAGAGACGTATTAAAAAACATACCAAATATTATTCTTTCAAATTTAATTAACAAATCATAAATTGTTGTAAAATTGAAAAAAAGGGAGAGAGAGAAAAAAAAAATTATAAAATAAAATAAAAGCACAGTTTAGGAAAACAAAATAAAAACAATCAATAATAAATAATAATATAATGCGAGGCTCTTCAGTAATTATTAAATTCATTATTAATTATTTTTCCATATTCCCAAGCAGAAGCGGCATATGTAATCAGGCGAGACCATTCTGGGCCAATCAGCAAATCAAGAAAAAAAAATCAAACGAGAGAAATCTTTCTCCAAATACCGACAAACGATATGGAGCCAAGATAGGACATTGTGCGACGAAGTGAAACGTGGTCTTCCTTCACCTTGTAATTGCAGAGAGTGCATTCTTCCTGATCGTCAAGATTATAAGGCTTGTGATTGAGGTTTAGCAGTTCCTCTCTTAGCTTTATCACCCACCGTATATCCGAAATGCGATTTTGCGTCTCCGTTTCACCAATCAGACTTGCACTCCTAACGCCATGATTGAGATGCTTATAAATACTGTACGGGCGGGACGCTTGCGCTCTTTCTCTCTGCTTCAAAACAAAAATTTCCTTCAATCGGGAGATAATACATTGAAGGTTTGACGGAAGAACCTCTCTTTCCGTGTTATCGAAATTCAGTGTAACTGCAGTTTGAGTGGCCAGATTTTCCCAGTTCGCAGCCCATGATATGCCTAATCTCTGAACCTCCTCAGCTACTACACGGAGAAACCTTGATTGATCCATACATAGCACTTTATATATGTAACGACTATTTAAAACCAAAGTATGAAAGAAAATATGTTCAAGGCCAATCTCTAAATGAAGAATATAAGAAGGCGTAAAATTTGGCAAAGCAAACAACTTTCTTATGAAGAACCATAGAATCCTTTCTACTTCCAAGCTTAACTTAAGTTTTGATATACACAGATTGCTCCACATAAGGCTGCTTAGGTATACAATTAAAATCCTCACTTCGTTTTCATGGTCAGCCAAACTAAACATTGTTAAGTTGCAATTTTAAAAAAAAGTTTCTTGATTAAAATTATTGTATTAATTAGGGACAAGAAAGACGTGTGAGTGTTTCACACGATTTTTTTTTTTTTTTTTTTAAATCCTCAAAGCCAAAATATTGGAGAAATACAGCAATAACTGAAAAATACCATTCTATAAAAGTGATTACATTTTTTTCAGTTAAATATTTTTTAAATTATAATTTAATGTCGGATTCCCCTCATGATTATTGAAAAAAATTTCAAATTTTATTTTCATTTTTGAATTATTATAATTAACCACTAAGTAAAAACGCACAAACATACAAATCTGAAAATGAAAGAGATCTTTTTCTTAATCGAAGAGATTTTAAAGCATACAATTTTTTTTTTTTTTTTAAGAATATATTTCAAAAAATTTCATTTCAAATTAATAATTTTTTTTACATTCTCTTACTCCTAGTAAGAGGAAGTATTGTAATCGTGTCAAATTTTCGATATCGAGTTTTTCACCGGAAATATCCGTTTTGAGGTCCCCTGAGTCCTGAAAAGTGGTTTTTAGCAAATGGTGTGTGTGTGTTGCGATTTTTTCTCAAAAATGGCCCGACAATTTTCTTTAAACTTGGTATATTTTAACTACACATACAAAGAGCTACAACTTTATTTGAAACATTTCTCTGGGAAAATTCATTTAAGGGCACTTTTGAGAGAGGGGTGGGGTTACGGCTTCCTCTAAAGTGCTATTTCAGTTAATTAGACAATTCTGTCATCTAAATAATGTTAATTAGAATTAAATATGTTGTTGAAATCCCGAGTTCGAAAAAATGATAACCGGAAGTGCGTTTATACTTTATCACATTCCTAAATGATTTTTGTTTCACTATTTCGCGATTTTCTCAAAAATGGCTCCGATGAATTTCTTGAAACTTCTTATATAAACTAAACATATAAAGATCTACAACTTTCATTTAAAACATTCCTCTAGAAAAATTCACTGAAGGGGGCACTTTTAGGGAGGGGTGTGGGTTATGTTTTTCTCTAAAGTGCTATTATAGTTGATTATAAACAATTCTATCATCCAAACAGAAATAATTAGAAATAAATAGATGGCCAAAATTCTGAGTTTCAAGGAACTTAGTAAACCGGAAGTGCGCTTTTACTGAAGTTTTTTTTTTTTTTTCAGTTTTCGACGAATTTCATTTAAATTTGATACACAAACTATAAAATTTGTCAATTATAATTTTGAGAACTGGAGTAAGAGAAAGTTGTGTGGGTGTTTCACGCCAGATTTTTTTTTTTTTTTTTTGAGAATGCATCAAAAACTAAAAATTTGTCGCTATTTTTGAATGTTTTTTTAAATCAAATCAATAATAATTGTGTTATGTAACTCAGTAGTTCGGTCAGTTAGTTTATGTTATCTTATAACAGAGACAAACAAAATGTAGACTATACATTGTTGTCCTTGAAATAAGAGAGCTGTAAAACAAGTTTCAAGGGTATAAACATACTTTTGTTGATATGAGGTTAATGCTTATATTAAGAAAAAAAACACACAAAATATCTGTTAAAACATCTATGCCACTTTTTCTATTAATAATTATCTTTCTTCATACATTGTATTTTTATAAAACTTTGGTAAAAATAACTAATTAAGTAAAAAGTTGATAATTTCGTATAAAATTTAAAGAAAATCAGTGGAGCGGCTTTCGAGAAAATTCTTATTCTTTGAAGTAGTACATCCGCTTACATATTCTTTTTAAACTTCGAATTGTAGCAATGAAATTAATTTATATTGAAATTAATTAAATACATGATACATTCTACAGAATTCTGGCCCATTATAGTACAGTTTACTACACAATTCTATCAGCTAAATAATATTAATTAAAACTAAATATGACATTTTAATTTTGAATTTGGAGAAAATTGCATGAGCGGAATTTTACTCAGCTATTTTTCTCTAAAACAGCTACAACGATTTTTTTTCAACGACGTTTGTGAACTACGCCGTACTTATAAAAAGCTACAACTTTTATTTGGTAAATTTCTCCGCGAGTAAACTCATTTAAGGAGGCTTTTGGTGAAGAGGTAGGGTTATGTTTTCCACTAAAGTTTCTTTCTTGGTTGATTGTACAATTTATTTACCATCTAAACAAAATTAATTAGATATAACTAGATTGACGAAATTCCGAATTTCAAGAAAAATTAGTAAATCGAAAATACGTTTTTACTCTGACTAGTTTTTTTTTTTTTCAGTTTTCACGATTTTAATAAATTTAACTCTGTATACATTGAGCACCGGGCAGGTAATGAGGAAGTGTAGCATGTTATCTTTGTCGTCATGTTATCTTTGGCGTAGTTTAAACGATCAGTGTATTTTCCAGAGAGGCGCAATTGAGATATAATTCTCCGTTTGTTGATATGGTTTTTCGTTTTTAAGTAATTTTCACCGTTACCAAATGAACTATAGGATCTATAAAATGTATTAAAAGAGCTAGAAATTGCAGCATCCACGTCTTTACTGAGTAGGTGGTTCTCCATTTTTTCTAACAAATTTTTATAGTTCCTATTGATGATCCCTAAATCTTGCGACATCCAGCACATCTTCAGCACCAATCGTGACAAGATAATTACGTAGATGTTGGCACCAATTATAGGGCATATCCATTTTATCCCAACAGTTCTCTTTGTCTCATGTAACAAATTTTAGGGAGTTCAAATGGATCCATACTTAGTAGTTTCTACCACCAGTTTCGCATTCACTTGAATATTTTAAATTTAAGATGAATTTGGCCCGTTTCAAGTCTAACAAGGTAATTAGGTGTATTTCTGGGTAAATGTAGTATAGAATTTATTAATAAATACATATTTGATAATAACAACCTCTCGGATAAAATAATGAACTTACTCACTATCAATGACAATGATGACGAGAAAATAAGCAATATTTTTATATTTGTAACTTATAGCCTAAAATTTAGAAAAGCTTTTTTATAGTGAAATTTTCCTTGCTTGCCTTATCTCATAATCTTGTTACGTTTATAAAATATTCACTAAAAAAAAAAAGGAGAGAGAGAGAGAGAGAGAGAGAAAAAACGCATCAAAGAAATTATTGCACACGCGCATAAATATACATACATATTATGTATAGCTTTGTATGTGTGTATAATAATTATTAATATAGTAATTATTGAAAACTACTTGCTACATTACATATTTTCAAATTAAGTTTATTCTGAAGAGTGTTTAATTTACTTTGCTACTGAATATATATAGTGATTCTTTGTTTTTTCTTCTTTTTACCAAGATGTTTTCCTATATGTTAATTTTATGTTTTGTTTATCAAATTAAATATAACCATATGCCCTGTATTTTGTAATACTAGTAAGGTCAACCCTTGCAATGAGATTGTAGCTCTATATGCAATAAAGATTTAATAATAATAATAATAACATATATTTCAGAAATGTACAAATAAACTTCTTTTTTTGGTACAACATATTATAGGCAATGGCTGCAGCCGTCTGCCAGAGTTCACTGATCATTATAAAAACACAAAGCATATTCAAAAAACATTTTACAAAGAAAAAAGAAAAATACATAAATAAATAAAAAGGTACATAATATAAATGAAGGTACAAAAAAAACTGAAAGTAATCTTCTATGCATTAATCAAAGAGAAAATAAGAGAAAGTAAAAAAAGGAACTGATAATAATTATGCTAACAGGTAAACTAAACTAAACTAAACTAAACTAAAAATCAGAGATCCAGTTATATCTTGTTTTCCAAGCATGGCGAGCGTAGCGGAGAAGGGGCCGAGGGTGGGTCCGACCTGTTAAGAAGGATACAATTTCCTCTCTAGAAAGCGTACGCTTGGAGAAGTAAAGGAGACGAAATTCAGCTAATAAGGGACACTCTCCCAAAAAGTGGTAAACTTCCTCACGAGAACCGCTATTACACAGGGAGCACTTTTCCAGCTCTAGTTCCCTGTCTAACCAGGGCCTATAATTTAGGTAAAGAAGCTCCCCTCTTAACTTGAAAAGCCACCGCATTTCCAAGAAAGAAAGGTCGTCAGAAAAGGCTGAAGAAACGCGATCCCTGCCCATAGATGTTAAGTGGCTGTACAGAACAAAACGATCAGACATGGTTGCGCGTCTCACAGATTCCTGCAAGCGAGATTCCCTTATTCTCTCTCCAAGTAAGGCAAACTGAGTGGGCCAAGATTGTAAGTTAACTAGGGAGTCATTAAAAGAACATGAGTTACACAGAAAAAGAGTAAGCCAGTGTTTGAACCAATATATTTTTCTGTCAATTATTTTGAGGGCCCAGCATCTTAGGGAGTCTGTGGGATGGAAGAGATAACACCTTGACACAGTATCTTAGATGGAGGTTAAGGGTATAAACTTCGAGTGGTTCCAAAGCACTCTCTAACGACAATATATAGTTGGGAGTCTGGATAGGTAACGCAAACAATTTTTTTATAAAAAATCTTTGAAGTTTCTCTAACACCTCATAGGCCTGAAACCCCCAAATCTGAGCCCCATAGCAGGCAATTGCTCGAGACACACACTTAAAAACCTGATATTTAGCTGATAGGGGGACATTTTTATTGAGAATAAGATTGTGCCAAACTCTATTTAATCCCTGTTTTGCCAACGAGACTTTTTCTACAATGCAATAAAGATTTAATTTCATTTCATTTCAGTTTTCACGATTTTCTCCATAAAAACACCGGCTAATTTCATTAAATTTGGTATACTAAATAAAAACTTTGTCAATTACAATTTTAGAAAATTGTATGAGTGTTTCACACCAGATTTTTTTTATTTTGTTTTGGAATTTTACAGAAATATTTCTCCAGGGAAATTCATTTAAGAAAGCTTTTAGTGTAGGGACCGGGTCGTGTTATGTTTTCCTGTAAAGTGTTAAATTGATTATACACCACAATTCTATCATCTAAACAGTATTAATTAGAATTAAACGTGTTACCGAAATTCCGAGTTTGAACAAAATCTGTACACTGAAAGGGCGTTTATTACAATGAGTATAATTTTAGGTTATTGTAGTGGTTGGTTCTGAAGAGCTGGAAAGCATCAGAGAGATTTTCCGTGGTAGCCTGCGTCATTTTGTGGTCATCGACCGGTTTCCAGGCGTTCGCCCATCTTCAGGGTGCGTTTTTCGGACAATGTGACAACACAGACTTGCACAGAGCAAATTCAGTTTATACACTGACTCCAGTCACACTGATACACTGAGTCAGTGTGTAAACTGAATTTGCTCTGTGCAAGTCTGTGTTGTCGCACTGTCCGAAAAACGCATCCCAAAGATAGGTGAACGCCCGAATCCGGTCGATGACCACAAAATGACGCAGGCTACCACGGAAAATGTCTCTGAAGTATTTTTAGGTTGCTGCGACTTTCTGCATAAAAAACTTACTACTACTACTACTAGCGGCGCTACAGCCCATCACTGAGCCTTGGCCTCCTCAATCCGCTTCCGCTTCTCTATCGTTTGCAGCAACCTTCCAATTTCTCACTCCTAGCAGGTTTCTGGCATCCTCGCTTACCCCATCTCTCCATCTCAATTTAGGCCTGCCCACTTTCCTAGCCCTATGTACATCCTGCTCCACAAGCCTTCTGGGTGTTTCTGACTCAGACATCCTTAATACATGGCCCGCCCAAGCCTGCCAAGCCTAATTATCTTTATGATTTCTGCTTCCCGGAATAGGTGCTTCAGTTCCCGATTCTTTCTTCTTCTCCAAATTGCGCCCTCCTTAATGGGGCCAAAAATTCGTCGGAGAATTTTCCTCTCAAACACTTGCAGCATCCCTTCATCTTTCTTTGAAATTACCCAAGCTTCGGAACCATATGTCAGTACGGGTCGGATTAGGGTCTTATAGAGAAGCAATTTTGTATTACTTGTAATTAATTTGCTCTTCATGTGCTTATTTAGGCCATAATAGCATCTATTCGCCAACATGCTTCTTTTTATTTCCAGAGATATATCATTATCTCTGGAGATTAGGGTCCCGAGGTATATGAATTGGTCAACCTGTTCAAACGTATAGCTGCCAACTGTTACATGCGCAGGATGATCTGCAGATTCACCGGCTCTTAAATACTTTGTTTTGGCAGCATTTATTTCTAAGCCTACTTTTTTAGCCGACCTAACCAGCTTTAGAAAGGCTCCTTCCATATCATGGAAGGACCTGCCAATTATATCCACATCATCTGCGTAGGCTAAAACCTGGACAGACTTGTGGAATATATTACCGACCAGCGGTATTTCGGCCTCACGCATTACATACTCTAAAACTAGGTTAAAAAGTAGGCAGGATAAAGAATCTCCTTGCCTTAAACCTTTATTGCTGCCAAATTCTGGTGAGAGATACCCCATAATACACACAGCACACACTGTCTTTCATGGTAATCATAATCAGGCGTACTAATTTCGGGGGTATATTTAAATGTAGCAGGGCATTGTATAATTCCTCTCTTTGGACACTGTCATAGGCCGACTTGAAATCTATGAAGAGATGGTGGGCTTGAAGATCATATTCTCTTCCTTTACATAGGGATTTCAATAAATCTTGTATATTAACTATGAATATAGACATATATTACTTATGTTTGAAAATGTTTCTGATAAATTCATTTAAAGAAATTTTGAAATAACAAGAAAAGCATGCTTTCAAAAAAATAAATAAATAAAATATTACGTTTAAATTCTCCCATTCATATAAAAAAAATAGTTAGTAAAAATTATAAATAAGAAAAAAAAAGAAAAGTCAATTATAATTCTGTAAACTGCGGCAGGAGTAAATCTTATCGAGTGTTTCACATCAGATTTATTACTTTCTCTATTCCTATTAAAAAGAAGTATTGCGATCGTGTGAAATTTTCGATTTGGAAATATACGTTTTGAGGTCCACTGAGTCAGAAAAACTGTTTCCAAAATCGCCGAAGTTCAGATTTGATCTTTAGCGGTAAGAGTTTCAACAATGGACCTGACCAAAACAAAGTTTTGATCAAAAAAGGGTCAAACAAAAGTAACACTTTACTGATTTTTTTATCTATTTTATTTTTTGAGATTTTCTCAAAAACGGATGCAACGGTTTTCTTAAAACTTATCAACTACACATACAAAATGCTACAACTTGGAAAATTCATTGAAGACGGGGTTATGCTTCTCAGTAAACTACCATTCTATTCATCAATTTAATATTAATCAGAACTGATAATTGCAGATTTTGTACAAGCATTAAATAAAAGTTGTAGTTCCTTAAATGTGCTGTTCACACACGATATTAAAGAAAATCGCACCGTTTTTCGACAAAATAGAAAACAAAAACAAAAAAAATCTCTTGTGAAACACTCACAAACTTTCTCTTACTAAAAATTATAATTGACCAATTTTATAGTTAGTGTACCACCAAATTTAATGAAATTCGTGGAAACTGAAAACACTGTTCAGTAAAAGCGCACTTCCGGTTTGCTAATTTTCTTGAATCTCGGAATTTTGGCCATTTCTACAGCACTTTAGAGAAAAACAGAACCCCGCCCCTCCGCTAAAAGCGCCCTTAAATGACTTTCCCAGAGAAATGTTTCAAATAAAAAGTTGTACGACTTTGTATGTGTAGTTTACACACGAAGTTTCAAAAAAATCGTCGAAGCCATTTTTTGAGAAAATCGCGAAAAAGTGAAAAAAAATCATTTAGTAAAGTAGTAAAGTAAACGCACTTCCGATCAACCGATTTTTTTCAAACTCGGAATTTCAACAACATATTTAATTCTAATTAACATTATTTAGATGATAGAATTGTCTAATAAACTGAAGTAGCACTTTAGAGGAAGTCGTAACACCTACTCTCCCCCCAAAGTCCCCTAAATGAATTTTTCCGGAGAAATGTTTCAAATAAAAGTTCTAACTCTTTGTACGTGTAGTTGATGCACTAAATTTCATAAAAATCGTTGAGCCATTTTTGAGAAAATCGTAAAAAAAAACTAACTAGTAAAGTGGTATTTCCGGTTGAGGAATTTTGACAAAGAACTTATAGTCAAATCCCATGGTGATACCTAAACAGAATATCAAGTTTGAACTTTCTACGATTTTTCGTTTTTGAACTGTGCTGTTCACACACACACACCATTTTCTAAAAACCACATTTTTGGGATTCTGGGGACCTCAAAATGTTTATTTCCGGTGAAACCTCGATATAGAAATTTTGATATGATTAAAACACTTCCTTTTACTAGGATTAAGAGAAAATAAAAAGAAAATTTAACTGCCAATTACATATATATAGAAGGGTGTAAAATTAAAGAAAAAAAACGCAGCTCAGTTTCTTAATGGAGAATCTGATTACATATAACTCAAAGTTATTTGAGCGAAGAATTCTCCGTAACCATTATTTGATTAAATAACTTCCGCCCATTTAGTTATTTCTTTTTCTAGAATTAGTAGGGGATAAGTTAGAAAATAAATTTACATGAAGAATTAGCAATTTAATGTGTTAAATGGCCGGAAATCTTATTTTCCCAATATCTTCTAAAATAATTATAAATAAAAATCATAATTTCATTAGCCAAAAAATTGAATGACATGGTCTTCATACATTTTAATTTGCATCTGACAAACTTCTTACCATTAAAGAATTTTTTTAATTCATCACTAGTTAAAGTTATAATTGGTGTTAAATGAAAAAAATCTGGTGTGAAACACTCACACAACTTTCTCTTACTCCAGTTCTCAAAATTATAATTGACAAATTTTATAGTTTGTGTACCAAATTTAACGAAATTTGTCGAAAACTGAAAAAAAACTATTCTGTAAAAGCGCACTTCCGGTTTACTGATTTTCTTCACACCCGGAATTTTGGCCAACTATTTATTTCTAATTAATTTCATTTGGATGATAAAGTTGTATAATCAAGTATGATACCACTTTAGAGGAAGCTGTAACCCTACCCCTCTCCTAAAAGTGCCCTTAAATGAATTTTCCCAGAGAAATGTTTTATATAAAAGTTGTAGATCTTTGAATGTTTAGTTTATATGTTTAGTTTCAAGAAAATCATCGGGGCCATTTTTGAGAAAATCGCGAAAAAGTGAAAAAATCATATTTAGTAAAGTGTTAAAACAAAAGCACTTCCGGTTTTCGGATTTTTCTCAAACTCGGAATTTCAACAACATATTTAATTCTAATTAACATTATTTAAATGACCGAATTGTCTAATAACCTGAAATAGCACTTTAGAGGGTAACCTAACCCCACCCCTCCCCCAGAAGGGCCCTTAAATCAATTTTCCCAGAGAAATGTTTCAAATAAAAGTTGTAGCTCCTTGTAATATGTAGTTGATGTATCAAGTTTAAAGAAAATCCTTGGAGCCATTTTTGAGAAAAACGCAAAAAAGTAAAAAGGTCAACTAGTAAAGTGGTACTTCCGGTTGAGGAATTTTGACAGATAACGCACAGTCAGATCGTATGGTGATACCTAAACGAAATATTAAGTTTCAGTTTTCTACGGTTTTTCGTTTTTGAGCTATGCTGTTCACATACATACATACACACACACACACAGACCATTTGCTAAAAACCACTTTTTCTGACTCAGGGGACCTCAAAACGGATATTTCCGGTGAAAACTCAATATCGAAAATTTGACACGATTACAATACTTCCTCTTACTAGGAGTAAGAGAAAGTAAAAAATACTTAGCGTTCTGAAACGAAATCTATGAAAATGGAATATAAATAAACTATAATTTTTTTTGTTACTTCTATAGGAAGAGATTTCCTTCTATATCTTAAATTTTACTTGATTTTTATTCTTTGTTTTTCGACTTGTTTCAACAGAATTATTATAAATATTCAAAATTAATCTAGTCAATATTTTGGTTTAGACACAACACCATTATTTTGAACTTAAAAAATTCATCATACTTTTAATTATTCATAATAAAATTGCAAAAATAAAAGAAATTTCGAAAGAAATATTTTTATAATACAATACTGGCTTTGCATATCGAAAAGAAAGGTAAAAGTTTTCTTAAAAAGTGTGCAATCACAATTGTAAAAGTTTTAAAGATATCGGACATCCTTGACCCTCACATAGGCTATCCAACACCGACCATAAACGAAGCAGACAGACGGTTTACAATGTCAGAGATCGGTGTAAATATTCAAGAAGTCCTGAAAACCACGGTACTATTCAAAACTGTGAAGAGATTTTGATAAGTGTGGCAATGAATAAACCTTTGTTACAGCACATCTCTCTACTTGTTATATAATAAAATCAGTGGAAAATGAAAAAAATTTTAAAATGCTGGGAATTTTTATAAACAAAAAAAAATTAAAAGTATTAAAAGACATTTAAACTTGATTTACTAAACACAAATATCTACTTTTATCTCAGTCCAATTAAATTATAGTATTATATTAAACTATATTCAATAAAGGACTGTATTATATAGAATCAAAACATTTCATTTACAGACGTTGATATTATCTGATTTAGGGGTCATTAGTGCATTAACAAATTCTGTCAAGTTACCACATAAAAAGTTATCAATAAAACAAAACAAAGATAAAAACCAACGCATATTCACAGCTTATAATAAAGCAATTGTTAACAAAAGAAATTGAGTATTATAAAAAAAAAAAACTTTAAAAAAAAGCTTTTGAGTATTTTAAAAAAAGCTTTAAAATCACAAGGCACTTAAAAGATTATCTCTACTGTATTAAATACTAATAAGGATCTTAATTTTTACATTTTTGAGAAACCCTTTCAAAAAATATAACATCTACAATGTGCCCTAACAATAAAACATTGAAAAAAAAAAAAAATTATCTTCTTTCACCAGAAACTGGAGGAAATTTAATAGCAAAGATTACTAGAAAAGCCGATTGTGCTGTATTATGGGTCCAACATGGCGGACACCCCTCCCAACCACAACCCTTCCATCCACTTATCTCGCCTACACAGCGCATCGATATTTGATCGAATACACTTCTGCTTTCCCGCTGTATTAATAACTTATCTGATTTTTCTCCTTAATCTTCAAAAATTCTCACTACTAACGAATGAATATAAAAATTGATGAAATCAGTGTGGGGGAACCAGGATGAGACAAGAAGCTCCGATACATATAGCTTGTATCTCTCAGAAAATGATGGAAGCGCTCATTTAATTTGGAATGTTGCCTTTTCCAGCAGAATTCCGCGAGGTATCCAGAAAAATGGTCTTGGTGTCTGCCAATTCACGGTATACCGTTCCTTATGTTATGCCCAATATTTTGACTGTGCGGCCCAGAATTTGAAGCCACAAAATTCAAGATGATTTACCCTGAGGTACTCATAATCACGGTTGTTAGGAGGGGGATCATAGCCCGGTCAGGAATCCGAGATTATGGTTGTACCCGGTAAAATTCGATCACGAATGTCGCTGCCGTCCTGTTTACAATTAGTTCCAAGAAGCATTTTTATTACCCCTCTCAAAGCAACCCACATTGCACTTTATTTACCAAATTTAGCCTCGTCTATTACTCTAGTTATTCCCCAATGTATAATTTCTATATTATGTTATGCAAATCTCACGACAAACAACTGAGTAATTATGAACCTTGAGGTGATCACGGTTTGTCGCAGATACAGTAAATTTAGCCAATATGTAACCATTTATACTAGTTTAGATATGCTTAATTTAGATCGGCCGAAAAAGGTTTTTTTGTACTTCATACATGAAAATATTGAAGAACGATTGAATATAAGCATTAATAAGCGTGCAAAAATGAACGAAAGTGTTAAAAAGAAATGTAAATAATGAATTTGGAAAGATTTATCGATTTCCAAATTAATCGAGTAGCGTACATATTGAATTTACTAGCGGTTGGGAAAGGTGTTAGCTGCATGTCCGCCATGTTGGACCCATCATACAACACAAAGTGTAACTAATTCACTGTTACCTCAAAAACTAAGATTTGATAAACTTTAAAGTTAAATGAACAATTACCGTAAAAAAAATAAATATTAAACAACATTTAGATCAAGTAACATTATGATTCTTCAATCTTTCAATGTACTTTGACTTTTAAGAATACAAAGTTTACCATATCAATTTATCCTGCATATTTATTTATTTATGTGCCACAGATTGATGTACACATACAAACAAAAGAGACTCTCTTAAGGAGTATATTTGCAATCTACAATATTGCAAGTCGGCAATATGCCGTGATTAAAATAGAGTTCACGTTGACATGTCAGCTATAAAGTAAACGTTACTTTAAACATTTAACTTATTTGGTACTCTTAAATAAAGTGACGTTTACATATTCTAAACTTCAAATTTAAGATTTTAAGTCATAAACAATATTACAATTACAATAATAATAATGTTATATTACCTATTATAACCTGGATATATTAATACATACGTAGTTATTAATCTTTACTAATTTCCAATATTGCAGCAGACGATTTTTTTATGCTGTACAGTGCTTATCTATTTTGTTATTTTGTAAATATTTTTAGAATAAAGTACTATTATTAATTTCTAATATCGTGACTGTTATGTTTCTAGCCAAAATAGGTATATTATTGAAACTTGTTTCACACGCATATTAACACTGTTTTGTTTGATATAATAGTGATACATTCTATAATCTAAACTTTAAAAAAATCAACAGATTCTTGTGGGAGAATTTATTTATGTTTACGAAGCACATAATGCTTAAATCAATTTATCTATGTTTACAGAACAGAACACATTAATGTACTTTCCAAATTAATTATAACAAATGCATGGGTGAACATTACAAACCTGTAATTCACCATTTCTCCCAGCTTATTCAATGCAAAATTTCATAAGAAACAGGAAAACATAAAAAAAAAAAAATGACGCAAGACATTCCCAAGAATAAAAAATAATGCTATATCTATTTTTTAAAAAAAAAATAGAATATAAATTTCTTAAAATATTAAAAAACATACCTTTCAATTTCGATATTACTCTGCAGATAAATTCAACAGTTTGAATCGTACAGTAAGTTCATAACCTATATCCAAAATGTGTTTACTGCTGCACCTCATCTAGTGTGTGTACTTGGAAATGCATAGCAAACGCGGGCAAACCGACAATTGGTTCTGATCTCTATCGGAAGAATGTTGAAGTATAAAAACAGCAACGTTGAAATTAAATACAAATGTTAAAAAATCTAAACAATTTTCTTAAAATTGATATTATTACGTATGGATTTACAGCAGAAGAAAATTTCAATGTTTTAATTTAAATTCATGGAACTTACACAGCTAGCTAAAAAATTCCATAAAGGAAATTCTGCTTTCAAGAATTTTTTTTTAAGTTCTTACTTTCATAGAGTTAAATATTTACCATAGATTTCTTTTCGATGTTAGATGTAACTTTTTTTAAAACTCAAATAAAGAATAAAAAAAAAAGTTCTACTCCTTTTGTACACAATAAAACTTGGACTTTACTTAAATTTACAGCATGAATTGTTTATCATCATTTGTCATGAAACTAATACACCCATGTGATATCGAATGATAGAACAAATGAAACAAGGCTTAAAAAATAAATTCATAATATACTATTGTAATAAAAAGATTTACAGATGGCACTTGAAAAATTTATTAACGTTTCATTCAACCTCTTGTTATCGGTGATTGTTATCTTTATTTAGGGAGCACTATTAGGCCAGTCATATTTGCTAAGATTTATAAAATATTGTAAAAATGACTGGGTAACTATCGAAACAAAGAGAGCAACCAAAAGATTGTATGTTGAATATTTCTTTGATAATTTCTTTCAAAGTATTACATTAGTGTTATCATTTAATCAAATAAATTCTTAAAGTCCACTTCAAACCTCTAGCCAACATTTTTCAATATCAAATTATTTATTGTCTAAACAATATGTTGCTATCAATTTTGGCACCCTAGTTATGTTAGTAATGACTAGGATATTCAAACTCATTTCGGTAAAATCACCAGAATCTATTTGATAAAACTGATCCCTTCCGACCACAAAGAACCCTTGTGGGATATTAACACCTATTGCAACTGAAATGACCAATTAATGTGATCCTATTTTTCACCGGTATAAATTTTTTTAGCCAGGTTTGTAGGCTTTTTTATTAGAAACACGGATAGCTCAAAGCTGATGACGAAGCAGGACAAAAAACTTGCTATTCAAAACAAGATATAAATCACAGGGCTTGCACTCATATTGTTTGGTTGCTGTAAGTAATTTCACGTCAAAATGTCAAATAGTATACTTTTGGCGAGAGTTTATATTTTATTGTTCAAAATGCAATAGTCACATAAAGTAGACGTATGTGAGCTTTTCATAAGTTTGACAATTAGCACTTCACTAAATTTAATGAAGTTTGGCAACAAAAATTAGAATTTCCTATCTATTCAGACTTGACATACATAAGTAATATTTTATTCATTGTAGCACTGTCCCAAAAACAGCGTATAGATTAGAAGTTTCAATGAATTTTCTCTTATGATAAATAAAAAAAAAAGAAGAAAATTAAGTAAAAAAAGCCTTGTAATTCATCAATGTCTCAAATTTCAGATGGCTAAAAATTTCATTGCTCAATGTTGCAAGTTCCGAAAGTTCATGAAGATTCAAGTTTTGTATAAAAGCCAAAATCAAACTCGTAATTTAAAGCAGTCTGGTATAATTTTAAATATTAATGGGTTGAAGAAGGTCTTCCCAATTTTAAGTAAGTTGCTTTGTTTAGACAGCTTTCACCAAATTTTCTTCCTCAGAGCTGTTCTTTGTATTTTTTCAATACGTCATCCAAATGACACTGACCCACCAATAATACAACACTGGATAGAAAATTTGGAATTCCAAAAATACGATGGAAATGGATAATGAAAGGAAGTATTTCAAAGGGCTAAAAGTTTCTTATTGGGGAAGGGAATATCTAATCCCTTATAATAAATCGCTACCACTACTTATTCTAAGCGATGTATCTGAAACTGGTCTGGGAGCTATTTTACGTACTACTAGATAGGTTGTAAAGGCCAGTAGAATAAGTATCTAGGTCTTTGACTGGCCATGAAAAGATATTTCTATTGATAGAGAAGCGTTGGCGTGAGCCTTTGCCATAACAAAATTTCATCAATACATTTATGGAAAAGTTTCGCATTGCAGACAGATCACAAACCGCTAGAACGTCTTTGGTACAATTAGAGATCTCTCAAAGTGACAAACAATAAGTTAGCGATATGAAAACATACTCATTGAAACGGTAGGCAGAACTCTTCTTGAAGGACATCTAGACTTGATAATGATGAAAGCTCTGGCAAGGTATTATGTATGGTGGCCTCCCCCCCCATTTACGATTTGCGGTTTTCGCTGTGGCCCCCTCGGAACATTTTTGGAGCCTTTGGAGGCCAAATGAGTTTGGAGAGTCTTTCGTTTTTAATTTTTTGTAAAGCCCGTTTTCTGTTTTGTAGTCCATTAGAATGATACTGCAGATCCTACATTAAAAATTACGGGTATTTGCAACATTTTATATCATATTTTGCTAGAAATCTGAAACAATAAAAGATTCCTGATGCTGAATGTAAGATATCTGTAATATAAGAACAAATTTCACTTTTTTATGTCATTTCATTTATGCTATCTTCATTGTTTTCGGCACCAAGAAGAAATTGCTTCCTACTTTGGTGAACCCACTAAACATTCTTTGTTTTGTTAAAAATCGATCAGATTCTGCTTTTTCCAAAAAGAAAAACAGAAGACTGCTTATTTACATAAGAGAAAATTATTTTAACAATGTTGATAAATAAAACTAATTTTTCATTTATATCCTAAGAGAAATTTTTTTGTTTATGTTGGTTAATCTGAATTAATAACAAATTTAAAATAACTAGTTTCAATAACACTACCTCCATATCTTCTTTTAGTAATACATTTAAGTTATAGTATCCCGCAAAAGTTCCTTTCGAATAATACTTATATTTTAAATGAAATCTAGTTTATTGTTTTAAATTTCAAGTGATTCTGAAAGTTTTATGTATTTAGTTGATAATTATGTCATCCTTTATTTTGAGAGTTAAAACGAAAAGTGGACAATTTGTGCTTGATAATTTGACATCCTCAAGTACTCTTTCTCATCTCAAGCAGAATGTATCACCTAAAGTTTCAATTCCCGTTAGCAATATTGTGATAATGACTGGCTATCCTCCTAAGCCAATATCTGATAATAATCAAAATATTACACTTTCTGAAGCGGGCATCAAATCAGGCGATACTATTATAATTCAAGAGACAAAAAATTCAGTTCCAGCACCAGTATCACCAACTCCAAACTATGACCAGAAGTCAACGAGACATCATACTGATCAACAAAATATTGATGGTGGGATACTTATGAGGCAAATTGTACCAGCAGACAATTCTTGTCTGTTTACCAGCATTGGCTTTGTTTTAAGTGGTAAGTACAATGTGATTCGTCATTAATAATACAATTCACTTTAGTTCTTAACCTCTTTAAAAAAGTAAGTTTAACCCATTTTAGCAATGTCATCCTCTAGTTGATAATGTAGCTTGATTCTTAAATTTGTAAATGATTTTAGTAATTAGTTTAGTAAATTATTACCAATTATTATATTTCTTTCAAGTACTGTAACATGTAAAGAGCTATATTGTTAATTCCTTTTCATTCCCAGGTTTTTGTTTAATAAAATTTAAAGCCAAGTGAATTCTATTCTATTATTAGAAATTTTACTCTGTAGAACTTTGGTTTTATATTAATACTTCCAAATCAGAGAAATAACGATTTTGCATATTAGAGCAAGTTTTCATGAAACATGTTTTACTGCAGTTATATAAGCAGTAAAACATGTCGTTTTAAGAATTATTTATCAAGTTCAAAGCATTATGAGCTTTTTTTTTTAAAAAAAAAAAAAATGTTTTTCTAATATCATAAATGAATTTTGGTCCCTAGAAGGAAGTTTAATTGCTTAAAATGATAAATAAACTGTTTTGCGCTCATGTGATGGCATGACCATAGTTTTTAGATTAGAATTAAGTAGAAAAATGAATCAAACTTTTTCATAGGTAAGGTAGATGCAACTTGTGGAACATACATGCGACAGATAATTGCAGATGAGTTAGCTAACCAAGAGGATGAATATTGTGAAGCAATACTTGGTCGTCCTAATGCCGAATATAGGGAATGGATCAAGAAACCAGATTCTTGGGGTGGTGCTGTAGAGCTGGCAGTTTTATCTAAATATTATGGAATAGAAATTGCAGTAGTGGATACTGCTAATTCTGTCATAAATAGGTAAGATAACAAGATTCTTTCTTCCAATTAGAAATCTCATTTCATCGCTTCGTAATGCTTTTGTTAGTACTAGTTATTGATATAATTTGTCAGTTTTATTTCACAAGACAAATAGAATTTGTTATTTTTGTTATAGATTTGGAGAAGACCAGAATTATGAACACAGAATGTTTCTTATTTACGATGGAATCCATTACGATCCACTATACAGAGAATCGTTGCAGGTTTGTTGGTTTTTGCAGACTTTTATTGTCTATGGATCCCCAACCTTTTGTATAGGATCCTTTTAGCCAAATCATTTTTCATCATTACTACAGTTATTATGATATATGTACCAGCTGTATCTTGCTTAATCCGCTTGTTTAAAAAGAATATATGACTAAAAGATGATAGTAACCTTCAATATTCCTGTGATAATCTTCAAAGCAGTAAAAGCTTCTTTTCTTCACAAGTTAATCCGAGAAATGAAAATGTGGGATACACTCATGATGTTTATCTCAGGAATGTGAAAATGAATCCATTTTTTTCATGGATTGATTTCTTAGTTCAAAAAAGAAAAAGTCCTTTATACAAATGTCTAATAATGCCTCGTTTGA